>APFE031412575.1:0-29173 GCA_000404065.3 Pinus taeda | reverse complement strand
ATGTTTTTCAATTTTAGGGAGTCAGAAGAAAAACTTAAGAAAACTCCATGGTTGTCCTTTTTCGTAAATTTGTGTCTCCCAAGCCCAAAAAAGTATAAAATAATACTTGAGATAACTGCTTGACCATTACGATCAAGGAGTACTTTTCATAATTAGTGTCTTCAATCTGAAAAAGTAAAAAAGTGATCGATTAACACGTTGTTTTATTACCAATATCGAACTTGAAATGACAAAAGTCCACCAATCTTTTCATGTTTATACGGTCAGAAAAGAGCTGTAAGTGGACCTTCCTTTTAATTCCATTTTAATGAGTCTAAAAAGAAAAACTCGGCAATCTTTTCATATTTTACGAGTCAGAAAAGAGCTTAAAGAGGACTCCTATGTTTTTTGTTGAAAATGATCAATTCTCCCTGAAAACCCAATATTCTGCACAAAAACTGCAAACATTACTCATATCTGTTTAAAATTAATAAAAATGCATCAAAAGTGACCTTTTAAAGTGAAACATAAACAAATTAAAAATTCATTTATTCAAAAAATCTTATAAAAAGGGCTTTTGCAAATTCATTTTCACCGTTCGACTTTGGAGTAAAAGAAAGAGCTTTTGGTAAGAAAACTTCCTGTGAAGATTGCGGAAAATCCGACCGCTAGAATCGAGAACTGTCCTCTTCAGGCAATCCACATCGTCCCTGACTTGCATTTTATCCGTTTCATTTTCATTTTTAGGGCTTTAAAATTCATTTTTTAAAGAAAATTTTGGTTAAAAATTGCTCGCGGTGGTTGCGCAGGCATACCATGTGTATCCTGTGAACCCCGACTTTTTCGTACAAATGAAAGAGTCGGAGTCCTGCACCTACCCTTAAGGATGAGTGCGAACCTACGCACTGTCCCTAACCCGGCGAGTGCGGACCCCGCGAAACGTGTTTTGAAACCCTATATTTTCTCATTTAGGCCCAAATGTTTTGAAATTACAATATTCTAAACGGCCTATTTTGCAATGCATATACATAAGATGCTTGTTTGGCGGGAAAGAGAACATGAAGATGTGGATCAAGCCACATTACTACATCCACCTTCAATACAGGCTTTAGGAGCATGCAGATTATTGAAATTTTGGGCCATACCTGGCATGAGGGCAAAGGTAGACTTTCTACAATGGCTGGTAGACAGGTGGAGCACACAAGACCAGTGTTTCATTATTGGTGGCCACCGGCTCGAAATCGAGCCAGAGGACATTTATTTTCTGACTGGTTTTCCAAAGAGAGGAGAAAGATTATCTCTATTTGGGTCTAGGCTAGGTGGCCAGTCTGTCGCTAGTCTCCAACTAGAGTTTTGCAATGTCCAAACTGCGAAAAAATGGATAGATGTTAAGACCATCACCCGTCCTAAACTTAAAGTGATCGCATTTACTATCACCAGACTGTGCGGAAGTGCAACATTGCATCTAGCTACCGGTTCCCAAATGCGCATGGTAGTAGACTGCTTCTGAGGCACTATCTTCAACTGGTGCGATGCTATGTTGGCCAATGTGAAAGGCCAACTGACTAGGGCAAAGAATGGACAACTAAAGAACTTTGGATATGGTTACTTAGTTGTGAGCTTTGCCCTAGAGAGGGTACCTATGCTGGTTCCACAACAACTTACTATTGAGGCTAGACTTCCCCGAGATCCTAGGATTATGCGCTGGGTTGCAGTCATGGCCCGTCATCCTGAGGAGGGCATTGAGGTTGTTCGATTCCCACCTGAGTATTTTCACTAGTTGGGAAACCAACTTTTCGTGATATAGGATTTTCCATATGCTGGGATGGATTATCGTGGTGATCCAGACATGGCTCTTCCACCAGGAGAGCAATGGGATGATACAGGTAAAATTGTTTTCAACATTTTTCTAAATTGTATTTTTTTTTGTTTTTAAATTGTCCAAAAACTGATAGTAAAAAGTTTTAAATGCAGATTTGGGTCCACAGTGACCAGTCGCTCTCCCGCCCTATGAGAGAACACACCCTGCTGCTGCAGCACCAGCCCCATAGGATCAATCAGCAGAGGCCTTAGCCGAATTAGAGAGTCATCTAGAGCGCTTAACAGTAGATATTCTAGAGACTAGCATAGATGATATTCCTCTTAGGCTTCAGCGCTATGTGATTGGGGTCCTAGGACCTTTTAGGAGGTTCCTTTGTAGGGTAGCCCGAGCAGTGTTTCTTATCATGATCATCATCAGGGATAGGATGATCGCCTTTGTAGACTTCATATGACATTTATATCTTTTTGTGCTATCATTTTTGCTGATCATAAGGTGTTTTTCAACCTATGATCGAAGACGATGTATATTTTGACACACTTCTATGCTATGATATATTCACTATTTACTGGTTATCTTGTATAAACATGTTTATGGATGTTTTTTAAATTTTACTGTCTTGATTATTGCAAATGTCTATTTATAAATTTGAGAAGCAACTGCATCTGCTAATGTGTTTAAATATCTTGGAATATGTTGATATTCAATGTAGTCAAATTCACGTTCCAAGAGACGAACTCTCAAAAATAATCTTAATAAAACTGGATTTCTAATGGAATAAACCTTGTTAAGCTATAATACAATGAGTTCCAAATCTAACCTTACAATCAAACTCTGAATCCCAAATGAGATGGATTCAGATAATAACTCAATCACTGCACTATACTCTACAATGTTATTCGTTGTTTGACCAAGGCTTACCCCATGCATAGATACTAACTCATCAGAGGGTGAATAGATAACCCAAGTTGCAGAAGAAATATTATGTGTACTACGACAGGCACCATCAACAAAACCAATGTATGTTTGAGAAGACGCCAACATCTGGAATATCAAGAGTAAAACCAAGATAAGTAGGAATAACGACAAAACACACTCTAAACTAGGCACACTCTGTAATCTAAAACACACCAACTAGAAAGAAATCTATTCTAACCAGAATCTCTACACCAAACTTTAAGCATAATATCTTTTCAGGTAAAGCCCATTTCTGGGTTTACCTAAAGAGACACCGTCAAAATCTGCTAATTCATAGCCCCTTTGGCCAACTTTCGCTTAACAACAAAAGGACCATGCCACATGGGTACAAATTTTCCAACCCCTACCTTATTGTTAGCTTGATCGTATAATAAAACTAGGTCCCCTTCCGAAAAATTACGAGGTGTAACATTTCAATCATACTGAGCTTTTATCCTTTTTGCGTGAGTCTCGATTACTAAAGCAGCATCACGTCGATTCTCATCTAATTGAGCTCAGTACAACAAACGTTTTTCCTCTTTGGAAGTGGCTGGAAGTAATTCTATGGCTATTTGCAATGACGGAATTTCGCATTCAATGGGTAACACAGCTTCCAACCTGTAAACACGCTGAAAAGGAGTGAAACCTGTTGATGTTTTGACTGAGGTTCGGTACGCCCAAAGTGTTGAAAATAACATGTTATGCCAATTCGACCGATGAATACCAATGATTCGTCGGATCATGGTGACTAGAACTTTGTTGATTGCCTCAACCAGACCATTAGCCTGTGGGTAATATGGAGTAGAGCTATCGTGATGCAGGCCAAGTTGATCTGCTAGCTTAGTCATCGTGAAGTTTCAGAAATGGCTCCCATGATCAGTGATAATCGCTTGAGGAACACTGAACCTAGCAATTATATGATTGAAAACGAAAATAGCAGCAGTTTTACCGTCTGCCGAAAATGTAGGCATTGCCTCGGCCCACTTGGTAAAATAATCTACCGCAAGGATGATATACGCATGCCCCCCGGCCGAGTGAGGGTTACATGTAATAAAATTGTATACCCCATTTTGCGAAAGGACCAACGACAATTTTATAGGGGTGGAGAGGAGCAGGTGGAGCACGCATCTTTCGATCAAAAATTTGGCAATTGTGGCATTTCTGGACTGCATTGATACAATCTTTAAATAAGGATGGCTAGAAATAACCAGCGCGCAATATCTTTTGGGCTATGGCATACCTAGACATATGACCGCCACATGCTCTAGAGTGACAGTCATTCAAAACCTTTTCAGCTTCTTCATGAGTTAAATAATGACAGAAAACATAATCCACTCCACAATGATAGAGTGTATCTCCAATAATTCTGTACTGTTGGGATTGGAAACGTATTTTCCTTCATTGAGAACGTGAAATTTTAGGCCGAAAAGATTGGGTTTGGAGATAGACGATTATATCCCCATACCATGGATCAATAGTACTAATAAGAAACAAAGATTCATCCGCAAGGGATTCTTCTACCACAATTTCGGTATCAGTACGCGGGAAATCACACATTAATTCCGCGAAAACCAAAGACTTCTTTGACTTGGATTTTTCAAACTCCAAGTCAAATTCCTGTAGGATAACTATCCATTTGGAATACTTGCCCCCTAGCAATTGTTTAGTCAAAATATACGTCATAGGGTTACAATTAGAAAGTATTGTGGTTTTGAGGAGTAGAATGTAGTGACGGAATCGCTGGACAGCTTGAACAGCTTCCAGAGCCAATTTCTCCACATGCGAATACTTAAGCTCAGTCAGATTCAAAGTTCGACTAAGATAGTGAATCACATGTTCAGCATTGAATTCATCTTCCTGAACTAAAACCATTCCAATGGTGGAATGAGAAGCGGCGAGGTACAAAATTTAATCCTGGTTATAATTGGGAGGATGTAATAATGGTGCATGGGTCAACGCCTGTTTAAGTGCATCAAAAGATTTCTGAGCTATCTCATCCCAAAAGAATGGAGTGTTTTGTTTCAACAACCTGGTAAAACCTTTCGTTATCTTGACGTAGTTAGGAATGAATCGACGTAAAAAGTTTGCTTTCCCCTGCAAACTTTGGAGTTGGCGAAGAGTCAAAGGCGGAGGTAATTTAACAATGGCTTCAACCTTCGAGGGATCGACACGAATGCCGGATTTTGAAACAACAAATCCTAGTAAGCGACCTGTTTCTATATAGAAAACACATTTGTGTGGATTCAACCTAATTCGATAATGCCTACATCTCATAAAAATGGCTCGTAAATGAGTGAGATGGTCGAGATAAGGCTGCACAATGTGCTTGATGTCGTGAAATGCATAAGACATAGCCCTTTGAAAAGTTGCTCCGGCGTTCTTCAACCCAAAAGGTAATTTGCAATAAGCAAAGGTCCCCCATGGACAAATGAAAGTCGTTTTTGGTTGATCAGCAGGGAGTATGTTAATTTGATTGTACCCGGAAAATCCATCCATAAAGGAGAACATTTCACTGCCGGCGCAATCATAAATTATTTGATCAATATAGGGAGTTGGATAATTGTCCTTTGGACAGGCTTGATTAATATCCCTATAATCAATACATATCCTGATCATTCCTTGCTTTTTATTAACAGGAACAATATTCGATACGCAATCCATTAAAGGAATCAGATATATGAAACCTGCTCGATGTAATTTCTCAACTTCAGCTTTAATAGCAACAACTTTTCTTGGGTGTATCTGACGCAAACGTTGACGAACGGGTTTAGCATCTGGGTAAGTTTTGATTTCATGGACAACAATTGATGGATCGTTTCTTGGCATTTCTTCGTATGACCAAGCAAACACGTCGCAGAATTCTTGAAATAGGGCTTTATAAGTTTGGATTTCCTTGTCCATACAAGAAGCACCTATATGAATGTTTTCAATAATTCCGAGTTTCACTGAAATGTCAATAGGAACGGTTCGAGAAATGTTTCCCAAATTCAACTCAGAATCAGGATGTTTCAATGGATTCTGTGGTTCCTTGACATAATCAGTGGTAAAAATAGAGGAGAAATCATTTTCAAAATGATCAAGATCATGTAAAAATGAAGATCGATGATGAAGATCTTCCCATGGTAAATCATCAACAGATAAAATCTCACGAATCTGCTCATCAGTATGAATAGGTTCAGAAAAGGTTGTTGAATCTGAGGTTGAGATTGAAAGTGACTCCCCATGGACCACATTCATTGGATCAATTTCGGTTGAACAAGAGTCGGAAAATGACTATATCACTTGATATGCAACTTCAAATGGACTCAAGGGTATGGCATCACTAAATGAGTCCACCTTGGAATCGAAAGGAACGATCCAAGGATCATCAAGAACAATAGTGTCTAATGATATCATATGAATGGTTGCAAAAGGAGGCGATACGTTCAAAGGAGGAAAGGAAAAAGTTCCTAGCAAACCAGAATCTTTGACTAATACCACCCCAACATCCTTATAAGGGATAGTTGTTTTACCAACATGTTGAATACTCTCAGAAGAGGTTGGGTCAGATGAAAAGTAAGTCAACTGATCTATTGTAACGATCTTTCCATTATGAGGGAACTTAATGAGCCGAAAGACCGATGAAACAATAGCAGTCATTGCATAAGACCAACTGCGACCCAAAAGAAGGTTGTAATCTAGAGGGGCATCAACCACCTCCACATCTAGATTAACATTTTTGCCTTCTACCCCTATAGGTAAATCCTGCAGAATACCATAAGGATGAAACCCTCGGCCGTCAAAAGCCTTCAAAATTGTTGGGGATTGGTTAAGTGTCGGAGAACCAAGCGATTTCCAACACGAAATCGATATAATACACGTTGAAGCTCCCTCATCAATCACAGTTCGAAAGCAAGGCATGTTTTTGACTAACACTGGGATCTGAAAAGCCATTTGATGAGGTAAGCGAGGTGTACTATTTTCTAAATCGAAGATTATAAGGTTGGAATCTTGAACATCAACAACTCCTATAGCAGACAAAAGCAATTTACGTTGTGCTAGACGTAATTGTAGCACCTCCAAAGCTGACATTGCTGAAGGGGATATAGCTAAATCTTCAACAATGTTATAGTTCTAAGCAACTCTCGCATGTGGATTGAAAGCTGACTTCCGAAGTATACCTTTAGCAGGTGGTTTGATTACTAAGTCTGGATTAGGTTTCTCGATCTGTAGCGGATCGAAACTAGGAGGAGTTGAAGTTGATGGGTTTGAATTAGAAGATTCTGGTTCCTTACCACCAACAAGATTCTTACTTCCATAATCTTGCGATTGCGTCGCAATCCTGACATGGGACATCATCATAATTGGTTCTTCTAAGGAATTTGAGGAAGAACCTATCATCTTACTATCTTGAGTGGGAAAAGGATCCTTCAAGACAGCAGGCGTTTGAGAACCTTTGACGATTTTCGAAACCTCAGCCTGATGTGGACAATCTCTTGTAAAGTGCTCCTCATCATAGATGAGACAATGATAGCGAGGTTTATGCTTCTCGTCAGTAGATTCAGTTTTTTCTGGTTTCTCTTTTGCATTTTGTTTATTTTTCTTCTTCCCTTTCTTTTTACCGTCGGATTTGGATTTGGCCGTAGAAGATTCTACAACATGAATATCGGCAGGAACTTCAGCGGAAGCTTCTCCTGTCGGGGAATCTAGTAAAGTTATAATAGGAGAAGAATTATTTGCAGATTTCTTCTTACTCTTGGTATTAACTGTACCAATCATACCATCAACGGCATGAGACCCTGAAGGAGTTGCAGTTATTTGATTTTGTTTGGGAAGATCGGGGATTTTTTCTTGTAAAGTACCTGACTGCGTATAAACTAAGTCAAGGTACTGAGCTTGAGCAATTACTTGCTCTTCAGTAACTACTCCGGCCTTAGCTACATCCTCAGTGATTTTTGGTAATAAGGATTTAACAAACCATTCTGCCAAAATTTGATCCGGGATATAAACTTTCACTAAACGTCGTCGATGTCACCATTCATGAATATGGTCTGAAATATAAGTAGACGTTGATGTTTTAATGAAGTTAATAATTCTGTGCCATTGTCATATCTGACAGGCAACCGAAAATGAGTTAAGAACGAAGTAGCTAATTGACTAAAATTATAAAAAGAGCTTTGTGGCAACTCAATGTACCACTTAGCCGCAAGACCAATTAGAGTGCGTTGAAAAAGCCTTAAGCGAATTGAATCATCTATAATGGAATTTGATGCACACCAGAGGTGATAGGTCATCACATGGTTCGACGGGTCCTCTCTAGGTTTACCCTCAAACTTGGGAATATCACTGGGCAACTTATTAGGCATTGGCGGCCAGTACGGAAGATAATAAATTGGATCATTCGTAAGGCGACACAAGTCAAGCAAATCCAAAGTTGCAATGAATGGTAACTGATGGTTAGGGTCTCGAAAACCTTGGGACACAAGACCAGCTCCAGGAGGAGGATACCCAGGATAATCTGGAATTGGATTTGCATTTGGAATATTATATCCTCCCGGAAAACCAGTATTAACCGGACCAAACTGGGGTTGTTGAGATTGAGGTTTTTGATATGTATACCCAGGGTACAGTTGATACTGATAAATTGGGCTTTGCACAGTAGGACCATATTGATACTGTCCCTGGTACGGTTGATAAGCAAATTGAAGTTGACTTGTGACAACCGTACTTGGACCAGGTTGTCCTACAGGAATTTGAACCGAAGTCTGGA
The DNA here is from genome assembly GCA_000404065.3 of Pinus taeda. Lineage (NCBI taxonomy): Eukaryota > Viridiplantae > Streptophyta > Pinopsida > Pinales > Pinaceae > Pinus > Pinus taeda. The sequence continues at coordinate 20,669 of APFE031412575.1, read as the reverse complement.
TTGTAGATCCAGATTGCAGTCACTACAACAAAACAGACAATTTGCACCAGATGTAGCACCAGATTTTAGTGCATTTTTTTCTCAATTGGGATGAGCAGCCTGGCACTAAATCTGGCTCCATTGTACAATTTTTAAAGCGTCCTTTTTGCACCAAAGTTTGCATCTCTTTTTACATCAAATTTTGCATCCTTTTTTATGCCAAATTTTCCATCATTTCTTACACCAAGATTTTCATTTGGTTTTACAACATGTTTTGCTTCTAGTTTTGTGCCATTTTTTGCATCTATTTTTGCATCATTTTTTGCTTCCTCTTTTGTGGCATTCTTTGCTTCTAGTTTTGTGTCATAATTTGCATCGAGTTTTACACCATCTTTGGCATCTAATTTAGTGCTTTTTATTACATCCAGTTTGTGCCAATTTTTGCATCTGGTCTTATGCCATTTTTTGCTTCTAATTTTGTACTTATTTTTACATCTATTTTTGTGCTAGTTTTTCTGCCTTTTTTTACACCATTTTTTCCATCCAATTTTGCACCATCTGTTGAATATGATTTAGTGCCAAATTTTGCATCATTTGTTGCATCCAATTTAGCATCATTTTTAACACCATTTCTTGCATCCTTTTGGGCATATATATTTGCATCCTATGTTGAACCATGTGTTGCATCCACCTTTGCATCCTATTTTGTGTCTATTGTTACGTTCAATTTTGAGCCATTTTTTTCGTCTACTTTTTCATTTTTTTTTGCACCAAGTTTTGAATGATTTGTTTCACCTTATTTTACATCCAATGTTGCATCTTAATTTGCATCCAAATTTGAGCCATTTTTATGCCCATTTTTGCACCATTTTTTATGTTCAAATTTGCATCCTTTTTTTTGCCACATTTTATGTCCACATTTGCATCTCATTTTGCACCTAGATTTTAGTTTGAATTTTCATCTAGTTATGTATCATTTTTGACATCCTTGGTTTCACCCTTTTTTAGTCTCATTTTGCATCCTATTTTGTGTCTTTTCTTACATCCTTTTTACACCCAATTTTGCATCCTAATTTTACACCATTCTTTGCATCCTCATTTTGGTGTCCTTTTTTGCATCCTTGTTCGCGCTAAATTGGGTATCTTTTCATATGCCCTATTTTGTTTCCTTCTTTGTGTCTAGTGTTGCACACTTTTTTAATTTTACTTTAAAACCCTTTTTGTGTCATTGTTTGCATCTTGTTTTTATGGCTAGTTTAACATCCAATTCTACTCCCTATTTTGCATCCATTGTTACATCCACTTTTGGCTTCTTGTTTAGAGTTTTAATTTTATTTCCATTTATGACCCCCTCTATGGATTTATTTTACTAATTTCATTTACATAGTGAAATATATTAAAGTTTCTAATTATCATTTTGTTGTAGGATTTAATGCATGGTTAGATGAACATAAAACCATCTCACTTTATCCCAAAAACCTAGGATAGACCAATTAAGAGAAAGGTTGTTCTAAGGCTTGAGATTCTTAGTAAATCAAGATGTAGAGTATAAATTAAGAAAAAGAGAAGGAATTCTTGCGAGTCCTCGCATGCAGGTCTTCTTGGAGTTTTTAGTATAGATAGGAAGCGCTCCTAGCTAGCTCCAAAGCTTGGTCCTACACATAAGAGAGAGAATAAAGCAACCTTCATAGCATAATATCTTGATAATCAAAACTATCATAAACATATAAATATTATTGAATAAATAAGTATAAACAAAAATCTCATACATTCATTAGTTAAAGAGAATAAGTAAAGAATGAATAGAAACATATGGACGGGAGAACAACTAATCTATATTAATAAAGGAGTTGGAGGAAAGTTACAACAATCATATGTAGTTGCAGCAACACCTCCCCCAACTCCTAGCTCCAAAACTATCCATCTCAAGATAGATCTCAGCAGCAGCGTGACAATACAAGAATTCCCATCATTTTCTCAATGGCCAAGCCTCCAATATATAGGAAAGTGAAGGCTATGAAGATTTCCCAAATTCCTCATTAGTTCAATTTGGGCAAAATCTTTTGGGCGAATAATGTTTCCTCATATAAAAATGGCCTTTTCCACTTTTTAGGTTCTTTTGTGCTTATGAAAAAAATTCCCCATGGTTTATGGCTCTTTCCCACTTTTCTATGCTTTTATGTTTTAGAAAAAAGCTAAAGATGAGGATAAAGAGATCACATTCCACCATATGAGTTTTTGAAAGTGAACAAGAGTGTCAAATTCAAATTTTAGCTTGCTTATGTTTTAGTTTTTTTTTTTAATATATATATTTAGTTTTAGCATTTTTTATTTTCTAAAAATATATATTTAGTTTTTGGGATTTTTTTCTATAAGGAAAATTATATTTGGTTTTTATAAAAATGGATTTTAAACATTCCATTCATGCTAAATTTGTGATTTTATGATAGGAGTTTAAATTATATATATATAAAATAACTTAATGCCATGTGTTGTGTCGTTGAGATGGGTATTATACATCTCTTCCTTGCTAAGTTATAGAATGTGCTCGGGTTTTCTTAATGCAATAAAACTAATTATGTTCTTCATTATATCTTGAAACGTTCATCTTGAACCTAATAAAACAATAAAGTTAAAATAGGTTTGCCTTTGTCCTTTGTAGATCTTTTTCCCCATCAATCTTGGTCCTAATAGATTAATTGTCTTATGGTGGCCTTCATTGGTCATTTCCATTAGTTGCATGCTTTATAGTTTTCTATTTGTGACATTTTTTAGGCTTGATAATATGTTATTTAATTTATCAAAACATGTTATTGTCCATATTATTGTTAAATATTAATATTAAATATGTTGGTTTTTTACCATGGTTTAGCAAAACTTTCCCAAAAGGTTTATAGATTGTATTTTATAATGCAACGATTCATTGCTTGATGAAATTGTTTCGGATTTTTTTTTTAATGATTCATTGGTTGATGAAATTGTTATGGATATTTTTTTTAGTATATTAAATTGTATGTGATAAAGTCAAAAGTCACCTCTTTTTTAGATTTTCATTGGTCAATTTCCCTTAACGCCGTCAAGTTCACCATTCGGTCCCAGGTTAAGGAAGTATAGGAGTCATGAAGTGGAATTGTCCAAGCACATAAATCTTGAGACATGTTTTTTTAGTCAAATTATACTTCCTTTCTGTGTAAATTCTCGATGAAAATAGTCTCATGGAACATGAGGGGACTCAATAGTAAAGGAAAACAAAGACTCCTAAAAGAAAAATGGTACACAGAGCACCCATCAATAATTTTGATATAAGAAACAAAAATATTAAGTGAGGCTCTACCTCATATAATTAGCAAATGGGGGAGGAATTTCCAAGTAGTAGTGACTGATTCTTAGAGATACTTGGGTGGAATGGCTATTATTTGAAATGATCAGGACATCAAGGTTACCAATATGTTTACCTCTTTTCGCATTATGACAATACAATTTTACTTAATTGACATCGAGGACTACTACCATGTATCCAATGTCTATGACTCCAATATCACAAATAGAAAACCTCTATTTGTCAATTCTATTTCTAGCATAAGTGATTTATACTCCCCATCTCCATGGATTATTGGGAGTGACTTCAATATTATCAAGTGTCTCAAGGAAAAGAAAGGATGAATCACAATCGTTAACAAGATATTTTGTAAGCTATACCATTAAAGCCATAAACTAGTCTCCATTAAAGTTGTCAAGCAATAAGTATCCAACCCATACATGTGGATCAATGAGACATAATACATGTGTATTGGGTGACTAACTTAATACATTGTTCTAATAACTCCACAAGCTTATGTGTTTCACTCCATCACATAAATTGAAAATAGTGTGACCTATGTAAACCAAGAGTAGACATGAAACCCTTAGGCAACAAACATTCCCTAGATCCTCAATTAGGTGCTTAAATGATGAAGTGAAAATGCACAGGGAAAAGAGGATTTCATGATTTAACCATCACAAACATATGATCAAGTGTGACTAGGAGTGTATATATGCATATATTTTCCAAAGAGGGAGTGAATACATGAGCTACCATTCATTGGGCCTTAGGGAATAAGGTTTTCATAAGCTTGGCACAACTCATAGATATAACATTTACATGAATTTTCACTTCAACCTTAGAGTTTAGACTTAGATAAACTATAGTGTATCTTTAATGATTTTGGCTTTCACTTTTGATTTTATTTCATCACAAATGACAAAAGGGGGAATATTTTGCCACAAATATATGAATGCTTAATCATAAAGGCGTCATGAGATGAAAACAAATTAATGATGTTAATCTCTATGAAAATGATGGGTATTCTTGAGAAAATCTTATGCTTGTGGATGTCTCCTCTCTGGTTGAGAGAGGGTGAGGGTAGACACCGTATTATCCATGTGTCGTGTACTATGGCCAGGACTAACAGTCGTAAGCCTAGTAAAGACACCAGTATGGAGAATGGTGGATTGGATAAGCATCTGGGACCAATATTCCTTGATAATTTATACTTTGACTAGGACAAACGCCATAAGTCAAGTACATTAAACCAAGATAAGCATAGTCATGAGGATTTACATTTCCTAGTCTCAAATATTATGATAGTGGATTAGGAAATGATCATGCGAGGGCATACCTAGTGAACATCCTAGTGGGGTAAGTGCCTAGAGAGGCAGTGTTGTCCAAATTTATGCCTCCTAACATTGTGCTCTGATATAATGGAGAGATAAAATTATTAGTCAAGGCCTTGCTATTTTGACAATATTGGCTATGATGATGTAAATCATCATTGATGCTTATCAATCCAGGTCCCTTCTTATATGAATATTTCAACTTGAGAGTACTTTTTGGTCTCATAATGAGTACCTCCCTAGTTTAGAGGGAGGGTCATCATCTTCATTATCGCCATAATCACCACCATCATCGTCATCATTATTGTCATCATTTCATTATTGTCATAATCACCATTCATGTCTTCATCATCATCATCATGATTATGGACATTGTCGTCAATTGTTCATAATTATAGGTATCGTAAGAAATATCATCAACCCAAAAAATGTTGCGAGTGCTCGAAAAGGGTTGTTAGGACACATGATATATGCAAGAGAAAAAAAAACTTTATTCTTTAGAGATGATCAATGATCATCATCATCTCTACCATTATTATCATCATTATAATTGTCATCATCCCCGTCGTCATAACTAATATAATTTCTATCATAATTGTTTTCATCTTCACCATGAACATCATAATCATCATTATTGTCATTATTGTTGTTGATGATGACCAAGATGAAAATAATGATAATGTTGATTAGATGATGATGACTTGGAAGACGACACCAAAGATAATTATTATGATTATGACCATGACAACATTTAAGGATTGGTAAGAATATCCAAGGTCATTAGCATCGTCCTCATCATTGTCATTGTAACCCCCATTGTCTTTATCATCATTGTCATTATCATAACAATCGCAATTCATGTTATAATCATCATAATTATTGACATTGTGGTCAGTTGTTCGTAATTTTCAATGTCATAAGAAATGTCATGAATGCAAAAAATATGATGTGTGTTGGATAGGAATGAAAAATTGAACAAAAAATGGGGATAAAAATAGACATAAAATTGGATGAAAAGTGGATACAAAAAAAGTAGATGCAAAACAAGACATAAAAATTGACACAAAAGTGGATGAAAAAGTAAATGCAATAGTTGGTGCAAACCTAAAAACAAAATAGTATTCAAACATGGATGAAAAATTGGAAGAAAACATGGGAACAATAGTAGGCATAAAACTTAGCATGAATTGTGGTGAAACAAATGTGGATACAACAATGAATGTAAAAAAAAATAGACACAAACTTGAATGCAAAAATGAGGAAAACTTGGATGCAAAAAGAGATGTAAACATGGGCCAAACATGGGTGCAATAGTGGACAAAAAATTAGTTGCAAAATTGGACGAATCAAAAGTGGATGTAAAAGTAGATTCAAAATGGGATGCAAAAAACATAAACAATATTTGATGCAAACTTGGACACAAAAGAGGATGAAAATGTGGATGAAATAGTGGAAGAAAATGTGTGTTGCAATGATATGCATGAGATATGGCACAAATAATAGAACAACAAATGTGGATGAGAAATTGGATGTAATAATAGACACACAAAAAATATGCAAACTTTGATGCAAGACAAGATGTTATAAGGGATGTAAAAGTGGATGCAAACATGGGTGTAACAGGGGAAACAAAATTGGATGCAAAATATGGATGCAATGGAAGTAAATGCAAAAGAAGATACAAAATGATACGCAAAACCCAGCACAAAAGTGGATGCAAAAATAGATGCAATATTTTATGCAAAAGAGGATGAGAAGATGGATGCAAAATTGGAAGAAAACGTAGGTACAACAGTGAGTACAAAACATGGCATAAATTGTATCACAACAAAAGTGGATGTAATGATAGATGCAAAAAATGAAGCAAATGAAGATGCAAAATAAGATGAAAAAAGTGATGTAAAAGTGGCATAAACATGGGTGCAACAATGGATGTAAAATAGGATGCAAAAATTGATGCAACAAAATTCGATGCAAAAGTAGATGTAATATGAGACGCAAAACCTTATGAAAATCTTGACGCAAAAGTGGATATAAAAAGGGATGCAAAAATAGATGTAAAAGTCAATGAAAACCTAGATGTATATGAGGATGCAATCGTGGATGCAAATTTAGAAACAAAAAAGGGTGCAAAGGGAGGTGTCAAACTAGGTGAAAATTATGGCACAAGAAAAATGGATGCAATAGTGGACAAAATAACAGATGAAAAAGAGGATGTAAATATGGATGAAAAACAAGATGTAAAAGTCAATGCAACAAAATTAGATGCAAAACTAGACAGAAACCTTGATGCAAAACTTGGCACAAAGGGGACACAAAAAAATATGCAAAAATGGATGTGAAAAATGATTTAAAAAATGATGCAAAAGAGGATGCAAGAGATGATGCAAAAGTTGATGCAAGTGTAGGCGCAAAAAGTGGATGCAATAAAGGATACAAAAGTTGGTGAAACAAGATTAGGTGCCAAACTTGATGCAAAACATGGTGCAAAGGATGGCACAAAACTTGGCATAAAACCTGGCGTAAAACTTGGTGTAAAATCTGGTGCAAAACCTATTACAATACTTGGTGCTAAACTTGATGTAAGACTTGGTGAAAAACTCGGTGCAAACATTGCATCAAGTTTTGCACCATATTTTATAAATGGACACAAATAGCAACAAAAATCGGCTCTAGATGTGAAAAAGGAAGCAAAAAGGGATGCTAATCACAAGGTTTTGTTGTAGTGGGTAAAGAGGTCCGAGGAGTTGATACAGGAACAGTAGAAACCAAAGTTGTCGATACTCTAGAAGTAGGTGGGGTAGATTGAACAGAAGCTACAGTAGTTGCAGCAGTCGATTGAGGTGGAGTTCGAGGCAAACTAGGCCCAAGCTGATGAACTACACCAGGTGCAAAAGTTTGAATAGTAGACTGGACGGGTTGCTGAGTTGAACCAGAAACCATGGGTTGTCTAGGCTAAGATGACAACTGCACACTGGGTTGCAAAATCTGTTGAGTTTGAGATGGATCCCACCCCATATTCATTCCGGGGTAAGGGCCCATAACAGGTTGAGCATATTGAGGACCATAACCAGGTTGAGTGTAGGACTGGTAATTTCCAGTTCCTTGAACAAATGGTTGACCAGAAGGTGGTTGGAAACCTTGAGATTGGTACTGACCTTAAGGTTGATAAACTTGAGGCACGTATGAAAACTGGGATTGACCTTGAGGTATATATTGATACTAGGGTTGACCTTGAGGCATATACTGAGTCTGAGGTTGACCTTGAGGCATATATTGAGTCTGGGGTTGACCTTGAGGCATGTACTGTCCCTGAGGTATGTACTGACCTTGAGGTTGCCCCCCAGGTGGTATTTGAATGCCTTGAGGTTGCCCCCCAAGTGGAAATTGATTACCTTGAGGTTGCCCCCTAGGCGGAATCTAACTACCTTGAGGTTGTGGATTAGGAATAGCACCAGACATCATAAGAATTTCTTCTACACTCAACGGTGGAGTTCCATTATGACCAGTTGATACCCCATGTTCGATGGGTTGAGGAGACGCTCCTGAAAAGTACCAAAAACTGACTAATACCCAAACATAACAGAAGGACCGCCATATAAAAATGTTTCCGTATTTTGAGAAAACATGGATGACCTGTTTGACATATTTGAAGGAGGATAATAACCTCTGGGCATTGGATGAAAAGGAATACGAGGTGATGAAGCAGCGAGACCCGGATTTTCTAAAAAGTTCGTCAAAGATACGTACCAAGCGTCACTTCAAAAAGGATTGTAAAAGATAGATTCACGCTCCCTAAGTTCTATAGTCGGTTGATTTTCAAGGGGAGTTATATCCTCGTCTAGAATAACAAGTTCTTCAATAGAAATGAGTCCCGTCGGAAGATTCTGGGTAATGACACTTCCTACCCTGGGTGAACCAGGACCACTAGAAACAGGAGAAGCAAATCCTGAGGATGGAGTAGCAGCAGGTTCATTTTTAGGTTCAGAAATTTCAGGTTCCTTAACGAGTTCACCAGTGGAAGAAAAACTACCAGTAAGCTCAGAAACTGAAAGTGGTTCAGAAATATACTTTGTTGCTGGAACGTGATAATCAGGATGAATAACCAAAGATGATTCTCCAGCCTCTGGTGACCCAACTCTACTTTCACTAGGTGTGACAAGAGCTCTTAGCCCTTCAAGCTGACTTGGCGTATATTCGGGAGGCTACCCCTGAAGTCTACGGGATTGTCTCGGTAATTCAGCCACGATTAATTAATTAATTACTTCACACAAAAACAAAGAAAATCTCAAGAAAATCACCTAAAGTCTCTAAAGAACCAAACAATTGAATCACACACCTAACAATCTAAGGGTTCAAACCACACACAAACAATATTTTTCTGTACCGAAAACACTAGTTGGTGATGAAATCCAACCTTGCAGAATTCAATATAGAATGGCGGTTGGAACAGTTACCCTGACAACCTGCTTAATGAAATAGACTGGCACAAGTTTCTTTACAAAACCATCTCGAGTGAATATAACCCCCTAGAGAGTCTAAGTGAGTCTAGTCGACGTCTGTTCCAGGTACAGTGGGATCTTCCCTCCACTGTCACCTTAGGAAAGGATCCTATAGATAATTGCCAGTAAGGTTACCAACAGAAATAAATATACCTGGGGGAACAGTCTACGATCCGATACGCACGCAAGGGTAGAGTAACAAGCTCAATCCCCTTGAAGGCTCCTTGACATAATCCAAGGTTTACCAACAAGTGACCCCAGGCTCCTCGACAATGGTCAACCTGAGGTTTAGCGTTTTTAATACGTGAATATCTTCTATCGTTCCCAATGAGGAAGGATTGATTACCTCACTGGTTCATATATGATCTCATGCTTCTCCTTTAAGAGGAGCTTTCCCAGATCATAGATGAAACAATTGGATTTTTTCCTACCGCAAGATCGACTACTTGTTTGTTTTAACTATCTTGGAGAGTTAATTACTCCCTACTCCAAGATACTAGCCTAAGCTATGTTGGTGAATAAGAGCCCTAGAAATAAAAAGATTTCTAGATGAATTTTAATTAAGCGTTAATTTTATTGGTTGTTTCTTAAGTCAAAAGGTATGGATATGAAACTTTGTGGTGTGAAGACTCAACTCCAAAATGCTAAAAAAATGCACCTAAGATGATCAATTAATTTCCTTTTCAATGAATCTCTAGCTAAAGGAAGAGTTGAGAATGCAATTTTTTTTTTAAACAAAACTTTCCTTCAACATAAAAACGAAAAGAAAAACTTTTTTGTCTTTTTCTTTTTCAATACACTCAAACAAAGCTACTAATTATGCTCACAAAATAAATTCCTTTTTGTTTCAACACTCAAAACTAGAAAAACAATTTTTTCAAAAGAGAAATTAGAATTTCTAGACAACACACTCAAAACTATGAAAAATCTAATCTTGAGATCTAACTTCTTAAAACTAATTGAAATAAAAGCTTCAAATGTTTTTTGAGGATGTTTTTACTTAGTTATTCAGAAAACTAAGGATTAATTCGTTCAGCAAGACAAATCAACCAAAAAAACCCAGCTATGTTTTTTATAAAAAATGAAATTCATAACTTATGACCAAGTTCAGTTTTGCAAAGAGAAACAAAATTGATTTCTCACCAAAGGAAGATGTCACAAACCAGCCAGACTTATCAAGAAGACAAAAGATTCCAGGGTGATCTAAGGTCTCCTAGGCTTCTAAGCTTCAAGTCACTACAAAGACTGAGTGAAGACCAAACCAAGAATGCAAAAACTTCTAGAAATTCATTCAAAACACAACACCAATGGAACTTACTTATGAGAGACTTTTAATAGGATATATGTAGATATGGGTAGAGGATAAAAGTAACAAAAAGAATCTAAACAAAACTGGACAAAAAGATTTCAAGATTTTTAAAACTTTTGACAGGGTCTGCAGGCCCCCTGTGAAACCAGGTGCGGTACCGCTCTGTGCAGTAAAGTAACAGTGCGGACAGGTCCGCCCTGTAACTTAAACAGAACCTGCGATCCTCATAGAAATTTCTAAAAAATAAAAAATCAATCCAGGTCTGACAAACTACCCAATCCCACACACATCAAGTAAAAACCAGAAACAAAAAATCAAGTTTTTCAAATCAAAGATAAAGGAAAATTAAACAATCAAATCCTGTCCCCAGCGGAGTTGCCAATTTGTTAAGCGAATAAATTGTTCTTGCAGACAAGACCGATCTCCCTAGTATCAATTGATATCTAGCAACAAGCAAGACAAGCAAATCTACTTTTCTCTAAACATATTTCGATTCGTTAATAAAAACTAAGAGGTGTTTTATAGACCCTACCTCAAGTCCTACGCTAGTTTGTGGCATCCTTGCTCCAACAGCTTCAAAGAGTTTCCTTTTAATAACCTGCAAACACAAACAAGCACACATCAAAGAACACCTGCATAGATAATATAATAAATCATGTTCATCATAGTGATCAAGGAGTCTATGAAATAAACCCTAATATAATAAATCATGTTCATCATAGTGATCAAGGAGTCTATGAAATAAACCATTAAACACAGCTCATTGAGAAAAATAAACTTGATTGTATTAACTTTGAGAAAGAAGAACTTTACAACCTTGGTGCCTTGATGTTGTACAAGCTCTTCTCAGGGTCCATGCAGGAATCTCCTTTACTTTGACAAGCCTCACTCTCTCCCAAATGAGATCAAAAGGTATGTGATATTTCCTCTCAAAAGCTCAATTAGGAAGACTATGTTCCAACTGCATTTACCCTCAAAAATATTTAGCTTTCAACCTCCCAAGTAACCAGCCCAAAGCTTCATTTTATAGTGCAAGGGAAGGTGGTTACAGGTCCACCATTGAAGGGATAGAGTCCTCCTTCAAGGGGATAAGCTCCTCACATCAAGGGGTTATCTCCTTAAGGAATGGGATGCATGCACCCTCAAGGAGCGAACTTGCCAGCGCAAGATTCCCTCTAGAAGCTTCCAAAATTGACTCAAAGTGAGCTTTTAAGAATAAACTTGAGCCTTTTTAACTTTTACAGATGTTCGTCCCCATAAATGCAGATACAGAGTGGTCAGGTGCGCAAGGGACATGACCAATGGGTGCGGTACTGTAGGTAATGCTAAGAGAAAGTGCGAAACCAGAGTTTTAGAGATTTTTAAGGACTTTCTCTCATTTTCAAAGCTTGATATGCAGCGTTGAGGTTTAAGACTTGCAAAGGAGGTATGTATGAGTGTTGATAGACTCATATTGATTACAGAAAGTTATGGTGACAATTTTTCGTGTAATAGTTGTGATATCAGGATCCTTAATTGTTAGTCCTTGAACTTCGTGACTTCCTTCTATTTCCAGAATGTTAATATTTCAGGGATCATCATCATCATCCTCCGCTTGTAGGTTGTAACATTCTAAGGCATGGCTTAACTGATGTATCCATTCTGGTTGAATGATTTCTTCAGGTTCCTGCGGTAATTTGAAGATAACGATTTTGACAAATTGTAGCACACCGTCAACGGTATCCATCCATTGGTCCTCAAATAAGAATGTTAGTAAAAACCCTTCACGCAATATATCCCATTCTCCTGTACCATGTCAGATCTCTATTTCAGTATACCAGTTTCTGGGAATGACATCTAAGGTATGATAAAATAGATGTACCCATTCAGGTTATGGTTCTTCTCCATAGGCTTCTATCAATTTTGCGAGGTGCCTGCATGGGTCATTGCGTCCATCATATTTCTCAGTTACTCATAGCTCTAGCTTCCCAAATCTTAGTTGCATCATCCTTTCGTAGTCCCTCTAGTTTTCAAATTTCTCTTCATGTGTTCCGTACCAATGCACAGGAGTCACGCGCAACACCCATTTTAATGCATCAAACCTCTGGTCTTCGGACACTGCACTCTCATACTCGTGCAAGAATTCTTCTACCGTTGTTAGTCCATCATAGGTTAGTAGATCCCGTGCCTGGGCAGTTATGCAATGCATGTATTTGGTCATCATATTACAATTTAGCATCATCACTTCCCTCAACTGATTGCACCATTGCTCATCATCTTCGTCAGCCTCCGACAGGTAAGATTCTGGGGTCCTCCACGGGGCCCTTTCATCAATAGTAGGGAGCGGCCGATCCTGGTTCCGTTTAGTTATTTTATATATACAATCGAGCTCTTCATCACTTCCATCATTGCGCATGGCCTCTGTGTAATGTCGTCCTTCGGCGGGGTCCAATGGCACGATCACACGTAGGGACTGTGTCTCAAAAATCATCTTCCGCTTCTTCAAATTAATAACTCCATTCATATCTATTGCCCTGTCTATTCTGAGTAATGCAGGGTAAGGGTTACTATCATCCACAATTTCTATTACCTCGAAATCTTTCTGTGTGCTTGCGCCATCAATATCTACTGTTACTCCTATTAATCTTCCCATGGGCAAGATCTTTTGTTGGTTCGCCATTCGTAATTGAATGGGGGACCATTGTAGCATGGGCCTGCCCATGCGCTCCCAAGTCTACTTTGGTAGTACATTCGTGTCCGACCCTAAGTCTAAGATTACTTGGTCCATCTCATATTCGCCAATTTGCACTGTCAACCTTATTTCACGTCCGCTGTGTAGGGCATGCTTCCCCAATTTTCGAACTACGCGTGGCTCCCCAAGTCCTACGCATTTAGCGATTAATTCTTGTATCCCTTTGACTGCCTTATTATCACGTCGTAGTTTCATACATGTCTCTAAAAAGGTAGTTAACAGCAAGGGGTCTAGATTCATCTCTGGTTGATCCCAACTACCTAAAGTAGAGACCTCCGCGAAGCTCTTCTTAGCTTCCATAAGCATTTCTTTTGCGCGATGTAAATCAAATTCTGGTTCCTTTGTAGGAGCCTTATGTACCCAGGTGTCTTCTTCAGTCTTCTTCCCCTTATCTTCCTCTGTGGTTGCACCACTTCTAAGAATCATATTCACGTTGGGGTCCTCTTCGTGTGGTTTAGATCTCATCATCTGGATGTTTTGCGTCGGAGTGGGCTGTAGCACCCCTTTTTTGCACATTTGGGTGATCAACGTTGGAAAATTTATCATTTCATGATCAAATTCTTCACAGTATGGGCAACTTATACTCGTCGGATTTGTATAGTTACGTGCGTAGTGCCTGGGTCCTCCATAGTTGTAGCAGATTAACTGTTCGTGCCCTCATCCTGGTCCCATCCCTCCTCGTCTTTAACCACGCCATTGGAAGCCACCCCGCGCTATTGCTGCAACTGGATTGGGCCCTCGCATTTCCGCCTGCACTTAATAGGCTGGAGTTCTATCCATCATTATTTCATAACTTCGACATGTTCGCTCATCATGACCCACTGATCTACATAAATTATAGTACAACTGCTACAGAGCCTAGGTATATTTCTGTAATAGGTGACAGTTGTCCATCGCATGCTTTCCTCTTGCTTGACAAATCACACACCAGAGGGTGGTGGATGCACTTAAACCAACCAAAGCCTCTAGTCTCGGCAGCATAGGTGCTCCTCCTGTCGAATAATTCGCGAATACAAGACAATGATCCTTATCGTGACCCTAGCCCTTACATTTTATACACCATACTTCTCCGCATACTTCCAGCTGCAACACCCTATCCTTCTTCAAATTTTGCATCTCTAAACATAGATTTTGTAGTTGGGCGTGGATTTGTTGGACTCCCAACCTAGGATCTTGCATTGGCATTTTATGCAACCTCAACGCTATCTCCAATGCTTCAGCCTGGGTCAAGATCTTCTGTTGTGACAACGTCATCCTTAGGTGCGATGTTAGGGATGCCACAAACCAGGCGCAGTGCTGTGCATTTGAAAGCATCATATTTTCCTCACAGATCATACTTTTCAGGTGTTGATCTAGATCCCACGGTGTCTCACCTGGAAGCATCGCAATTTCCTTAAATCTAATGATTGATTGAGTTTCTAATTTTGGTCGACTAAACTCTTTGTTTAACGCATCTTAGATCTCTACTATTCTAGCATTCATATGATCGTTGGAGTGCTTAATATACCATGTCAACGCTTGGTCCTGCAACATGCTCACCAATGTGGCCTTTTTGATGTTATCATCTATAACCCCGTGCGCTTCACAGACTGCTTTCACTACAAACCAAAATTGATCGGGGTCTTCATTTCTGACTCCTTTGAATACAGGCAACTTGATTTCGTTTGCCATACTAAACTGTATTCCTTGCACACTCCACTTCCTTTACGGTGGTAAAATTAACCCTTCGATCTTTTTTAAGCTTTCTCTACTCACGATTCTTTTGAAGAAACTTCTTTGTGACTTCACTGTTGCTAACAGTTGCGTCTATCACAAGTTCAGTGATAAACCCTCCATCCCATCAATCTTCAACTTCTTTCCTTGTAGGATTCCAGCGTTCCGGCATCAGACATCCCTTAAGGTAGATCCCGGTCCCAGCAATGGAACCTTTTGTTGGCTTATTGGTCCTTGACCCAGGTTCAAAAAAGTTTTTATCCAAAAAAATCCCATACTACTGGCCCTTTTGGCAATAATCCACGGAGCGCGGACTGAAGTCTCACCCGAGGTAGAATGAGAGGGTGCTGGAACTAGGTTTCCACACCCTAGGGATGTCTTGATGAAGACTGGAGGATTCGCAACCCAATCTATGCACTTCTATTATTCTGTGCGATAGTCAAGCCTCCGCGAAGATCCGCGAAAGGGAGTTTCTTAGATCCTTAGTCTTCTTACTATTATTATAGATTTGATCTATTCCTTAAGGTATTTAAGCAAACATTTAACAATTAAACCTAGTGCATGCAGTCATAAATATACTTCATAAAATCATAACATAAGCATGAACATCCAGATCGGTGATCAGATACACAAT
The DNA here is from genome assembly GCA_000404065.3 of Pinus taeda. Taxonomy (NCBI): domain Eukaryota; kingdom Viridiplantae; phylum Streptophyta; class Pinopsida; order Pinales; family Pinaceae; genus Pinus; species Pinus taeda. The sequence goes on along the minus strand of APFE031412575.1, from coordinate 5,148 downwards.
ATTTTAGAAACACTTATCTTTATTAATATTTTGTCTAGTACATTCCACTTTCCACCCTGTGAACTCAGCTACAGGGGTCTATGCACACAACTGCGGACTCTACCAGGCCTCTGCGCACATAGATGCAGAGCCTCTTCTACCCTCTACTACCCTTGACTCGGACTTACAAACTCAGAGCACTTTCACTTTCACAAACCCATACATCAAAGCTATCATTCCAAAATTGTCTTCTAATCCTAGATCCTTGCTCTATTTATACATTCCCATGGTCTGCGGACCATGGGCAAGCCAACACATTCTAGATTACTCTATTACATTTTAAGGCGGACAACCCTTGGACTTAACCCATTAAAATTTGCACTCTGCACATTTCGTGGAGCTTTTACCATTACTTTACCCAAAATTTTGGACTTTGAGCCCCAAAACCATTATGAGGGGGGATCTGCTACCCAACAAAAATGATCAGAGCATGTAGAGGTAGAAGATTGAGAAAATCCACTAAGTAGATGGCTTGAGAAAGAGGGATAAAAATCTTGAGCATAAGAGAGACAAGATATGATGAAGTCCTACAAAGTGAAACAAATCCATCAAAGAGAAGGAGTTAGGAAAATTGTTTGTAATAGTGGTAGAAGAAATTTTATAGGAGTATGAAGTGAAGAACTTAAATGATATTGGGGTTACAAATTGTTGACGGTGCTAGACCCGCCAACATGTCAAGAGGATCTCCCCGGTAAGAAGTCCCAATTATATCTCAGACCGTTTGGTGTAGAAGTCCTAGTAGTGGGTCGTAATGTAATGCCTTGACTGTGATGTTGCACAGAGGCAAGTAGGATAACTCTGTCAGTAGCAAGGGTGTGACTGCTGCAACGAATCAAGGAAGATGTATGAGAGGTACTACACAAAATGGGGAGAAAAGGGTGAAGGTGATTTCCAAGTTGAAAGGGATGAGTCCCAACTCAACTAAGAACACACAACACAAAGGACATACACAGCTTTCGGTGGAGCAGTCCACTCGGATGCAGTAGTCGCAACATACAAGGTAAGATAACACATACAACACTCACGTCCGAATGAGTGCAACAGTTGTTACAACAAGGTTCATGTGAAAGGTCTATCTGGTGTCCGACAAAGAAGTCGACATGAACAGTGACAACATTAACAACATATACAATGCATTTTCAACAAGATTCATATAATTGCATGTGAATCAGTACATACACAAATACGTAAGTTAAACAACATATATCATTAAGGCAACCAGAGTAGTCCAACTACAATAACAACATATGCATGAAAATGTGTTGGCTCTTATTATATAAAATTTTAAATTCCAATCATACAATACATCCATGTAAACCTACTAGCCCCATCAGTGAAACGTTACAGCCACATCCACTTGCTCCTCCAAAGAGATGTACTAGCTTCATGCAGTGGAGATTCCAAGGCGCATTACGATACTATCCAAGACTTCTTCAAGATAGTCTTAGTAGAAGCTTGGCTGACCAAAATCCCATACAATGAGTTGTGAGGGACTATTTATAGCGAAGGGTGGGGTGACCCTTGACATTTCCCTTTGTGACAGTTCAACTTCTCTCATGACTCTTCACCTAATCTATGACTGTTACATCCAACTATTGCCACTTGACTTACACTTGACATGACTCAACATTACAATGCACATGTACTCATGTGAGACAACATGGCTTGAGCAAGCCATGCAAGACATCCTTGACACTTGGTTTGTTGTGATGAGACCAACTCTTTGACATGCTTATGATGGTGAAGGTGGTGAGATGATTCCAAGCTTGGTCATCCATGATGGTGTGCATGCGCCTCATGGTGACATCTTTTTGAAGCGAACTCTTGCCTCCATTGCAACTGGTGCATTGGTTTGGCTCCTTCATCCAACTCGTCTGCTAACATGCACATGGTCTTCTTGGGTGTGGATGAACCGATAACACAGTGATGCATAGTGTCTGTGCTGATCTTCAAGTGTGTGTTGGTGGTCATGTGCATCAACTTGTCGAAGTACATGTTCAGCTTCAGTTAGACTTGCTTCTTGTCTTCACCTTGGTGAGTGTGCTGAATGGGTTGGACTCTATGCACGCGCATAATGACATGCATGCTGCTGAATCCCTTGCATGCGATCAACAACACTTCCCACCATGTCTTCTCTGTGTCAAATACTGGGATGGATCTCTAACTTGTACGTGTGCAATTTCATCCGTGAGTGCATGTTGCGCCCATTGTTGTTCCTGATCTTTCTACAACTCATTCATCTGTCTGTGCAACTTCATGTTCTTCCTTGAGTTGTTGCTTCGACACATGCAACTCCTTCTTTCTTCTATTCTCTGTCTTCGCACGATCTTCATGTCATGCCGTCATCCCATAGCCTAAGTCTCCAAAGTTGCTTTCATTATTAGGGGATCTGCTTGATCTTGCAACTTTTTTCCGCCTCTGTGTTGTCAACAACCTTCCTCTTTTATTCGTTGTGTTTGTTGCATTCACTGCGTTCGCTAGATTTGGTATGTTGCCTTCAACTGTTGTTCATGATGCTGCTCATTGTGATGCTGCTACTTGATGTCCTTGTGTATGAACAACTTGATGTCTTTGTGAGAAGGCAAGCTCATAGACACTTGATTCACTGCATCTCCAGGTGTACGTTGAACGGTGTCTTCAACTCTGCTCTCTTGGAAACCATTGTACCTACACTGCTGAGATGCAGATGGGAACTTACAATATCTAGGGACATGGAAAACTCATGGCAAGCAATTTGTCAATTGAAAGCCAAAATGAACATTGAGAACTAATTCGCAACATACCTATGTGGTTGATCATGAAGGTGCCGCAATTTCAGCCGGGAGGGTGGGAGACCAACTGCCAAGATTGCACAAGGCACAGTCTAGGCTGCTGGGAGACTGATTGACTATTAGAACTGCGCAATGCACAATCCAGCCTGGCTGCTGACTGTTGGGATTGCATAATGTGCAATTCCAGCTTTGAAGGACAACTGGCCTTGGGACAGATTTGCGCAATTTCTTGGGCCAAGCAACCACTGTCCTCCAGAAATGCGCAAAATAGTCCTAGAGGCCAATGTTGGGTAGGAATGCACAAATTAAGAGAGGAAGGTGAGCCTTCCTTCCCTATATTTTGCAATGCAGCCTTGGTGAAGGCAGAGTCTAGACCAATGTTGGCCCGAATCACCAACGGGAAACTGAAAGCAACTAAGATAGTAAATGCATGGCGACACTTAGTGATAGTAGAAATGATTGACAATGCATTTAAAACATGAATGAAAGATTCAACAAACAAATTGGGTGAACGTCTATGCAAAACAGTTTCATGCATGTGACGACAGTGAGATAGCAATGAAAACTAAAACAGAGCTAGGACAAGCTAGTATACATGTAAATGACAACAAGTGTTCAAAGAAATCAAGCAAATAATACTCCCACAAGTGAAAACACAAAAATCGATACAAATGCAACATAAGGCATTGGAAGCAGGCTTACCCCAAAACAAATGAGCTGGATGTGCCAACTGATCCTAGATGTGATGTGGGATGTTAGAGCTGCAAGGTTGATGTGAGGAATGAGCTCTACAGCGTCTAGTTGATGAGTTTTGATAACATCAAGGTTGTGACATGCATGCCACAAATCTAGGGGAAGGGACACTTGGTGGGAGCCTTCTGAATGGCTCCTTGCATGTAACCCCCAATTGCTAAACATAGATCCCTGAGACAAGGGATTCCTTTGCATGCTACCTTAGGAGAAGCATCCTATGCATGAAAGTATTTGCTCGGTCTTGGAGGGAACCAATCAACTTAGTGTAGGTTTTAACCTCGTACAGAAATTACTTGCATATGAATTCTAAACACAAAAAATAAACAATGCGAGAGCATAACACATAAAACACATATACAAGAGAGCTTAGTAATTTTTCCAGCCCTGAAACGCCCATTATCTCTCTACACCAAGAGAACTTCTCAGAGCTCATATATTTTTTCAATGCATTTGTAGTATTCTTCAAATTGTCCACCTTTACCAACAACACCTTTTTGTCTTCTATCATATCCCTCACAAAGTGATACTGATCATCAATGTGCTTTGTCTTTGAATGATATGCAGGGTTCTTTGCCAAGAAAATTGCACTTTGGCTGTCACAGTCTATCCTTATAGCTCCCTGTACTAACCCCATACTTGAACACAATCTCTGCAACCAAACTGCTTCCTTGCTTGCATGAGTGGCTGCCATGTATTCTGCCTCTGTAGTTGTTAGTGCCACTACAGATTGTTTCTTACTCATCCAACTGACTGCACCTCCAAATAGGTTAAACACATACCCACTTGTAGATCTTCTCTGATCCAGATCTCCAGCCCAGTCTGCATCAACAAAGCCACGGATATCCAACACTCTGTCCAATCCTGGTCTGCCTTGGTAGCACAAACCATAATCACTAGTGCCACACAAATACCTGAAAACCCGCTTCGTTGTTGTCCAGTGCTCCTTCCCTGGTTTTGACATAAACCTGCTCAATACTCCCACTGCATGTGCAATGTCTGGTCTAGTACAGACCATTGCATACATCAAGCTACCGACTGCACTTGCATATGGAACACGGGACATGTCCTCTTCCTCTTCTTGTGTCTTGGGACACTGTTCAGCAGATAACCTCACACCTATAGGAATAGGAAGCTTCACCGGTTTACTATCCTACATATTAAACCTCTGCAGTATTGTCTCGACATACTTCCTCTGGTTTAACCAGAGCTTCCTCTTTGCCCGATCTCTTTTAATTTCCATGCCCAAAATATAGTTTGCAGCACCACTATCTTTCATGTCGAATTTGGAGGACAATTGGGTCTTCAAATCCTGGATAATTTCTTTGTCATTTCCAAACACCAACATATCATCCACATACAAGACCAGATAAATAACACGGTCACCAATTAATTCAAAATACACAAAATGATCTTCTTTGCTTCTGGTGAAGCCAAGTCCCCGTATAAATGTATCAAATTTCTGATACCACATCCTTGGTGACTGTTTTAACCCATACAGAGACTTCTTTAACTTGCATACTAGTTCTTTCTTACCCTTCACCGCAAAGCCTTCAGTTTGCTTCATGTAGATTTCCTCTTCCAAATC
>APFE031412569.1:37482-48903 GCA_000404065.3 Pinus taeda | reverse complement strand
ACATGGTTTATTTTGATGGTGAGACAATTCTTGTCACAATGTGACATTCAACCATGATTGACCATGTTTGGCTATGATTGACAATGGTTTACAATGATTGATATTATAAATCCAAGGGATTAATACTAAAACGCAAGGGATTATGAACCCAATGGAATAATATTAAACCCAAGGGCCTAATACTATAGACCCAACAATCATAAACCCAAATGTAAATATTACAAAGACCAAAATAAAGATGATTTATTTTCATGGTGAGACAATATTTGTCAAAATGGGACATTCAACCACGAGATTAATATGGTAAACCCAAATATAAATATTTCAAACACTAAAATAAACATGGTTTATTTTCATGGTCAGATAGTCTTTTTCAAAATGTGATGTTAAACCATGGGACTAATATTATAAACCCAAATTTGGTAAACTCAAATATAAATACTACAAACACTAAAATAAACATGATTTATTTTGATGGTGAGACAATCCTTGTCACTATGCGAGAATCAACCATGGTTGACCATGACTGCTAATATAAACCTAAGGGAATAATAAACCCAAGGGATTGATATTATAAACCCAAAGGAATAATAAAACTAAGGGATTAATACTAAAACCCCAAGGTATTATGAACTGAACATAATAATATTAAACCCATGGGACTAATATTATAAACCCAATATTGATAGACCCAAATACAAATACTACGAACATTAAAATAAACATGGTTTATTTTATGGTGAGACAATACTTGTCATAATGAAACATTCAAACATGGTGGACCATGGTTGGCTATGATTGACAATGGTTGACCATGATTGATATTATAAATGTAAGCGAATAGTAAACCAAACTTATTTACATTATAAACCCAAATGAATAATAAACCCAAGGGATTAATACTAAAACCCCAAGGGATTATGAACCCAAGGTAATAATATTAAGCCCAAGGGACTAATATTATAAACCCAACATTTGGAAACCCAAATATAAATATTACAAAGACTAAAATAAACATGATTTATTCATGGTGAGACAATCCTTGTGACAATGTGACATTCAACCATTATTGACCATGATTGATATTATAAACCCAAATGAATAATAAACCCAAGGGATTAATACCAAAACCCCAAGGGACTATAAACCCAAAGGGAATAATATTAAACCCAAGGGACTAATATTATAAACCCAACATTTGTAAACCCAAATATAAATATTACAAACACTAAAATAAAAATCATTTATTTTCATGATTAGAAAATGCTTATGACAATATGACATTCAAGCATGCTTGACCATGGTTTGCTATGATTGACAGTGGTTTACCATGATCAATATTATAAACCTAAGGAAATAATAAACCCAAGGGATTAATATGAGAGACCGAAAGGAATAATAAAACGAAGGGATTAGTAATAAAACCCCAAGGGGTTATAAACCAAAGGGAATAATATTAAACCCAAGGGATTAATACTAAAACCCCAAGGGATTATGAACTAAAGGGAATACTATTAAATAAAATAGACTAATAATATAAACCCGAGGGAATAATAAACCCAAGGGATTGATATAATAAACCCAAAGGAATAATAAACCCAATGGATTATTATTTATTTTCACAGTGAGACAATCCTTGTCACAATGTGACATTCAAGCATGGCTGGCTATGATGACAATGGTTTACCATGATCGATATTATAAACCTAAGGGAATAATAAACCCAAGGGATTTATATGAGAAACCCAAAGGAATAATAAAATGAAGAGATTAATACTAAGACCCCAAGGGATTATGAACCCAAGGGAATAATATTAAATCCAAGGGACTAATATTATAAACATTAAAATAAACTTGATCAACCATCATTGATTTACATATGGAGACAATTCCTATCACAATTCCATGTTGGGCCATGGTCAACATTATAATAAATCAGCTTTGACTCGGGAATAATAAACCCAAGCGATTGATATTATAAATGCAATGGATTAATACTAAAACCCTAAGGGATTATTAACCTAAGGCAATATTATTAAACAAAAGGGGCTAATAATATCAAACCAAGGGAATAATGAACCCATGGGATTTATATAATAAACCCAAAGGAATAACAAAACCTAAGGGATTAAAACTAAAAGCTCAAGGGATTATGAACTCAAGGAATTATTAATATTAAAAAGTTGAAGAATGAGGAAAACCAATAATTTGATATTATAAACCATTGGGAATTAATAAACCTGAGGTAAAATATTAGAAACAAAAGGGATCAAAAATGGCAAGGGATTAATAGGAATTATTTTTTGAACGCAATGACTTGATCAACCCATGTGACTATGAATATGATAAACCTAATGGATCAATAAACCCTAGGGATTGTTAATATTATGAAAGTAGCATGTCAATAAATTGAAGGAATAAACATTGTAAATATAAGGGATTAATATTAGACCTTAGGACTATTATTTAAACCTTAATATTGGTGATTAATAAAACAAAGCGAATAAATGATAAACCGAAGGAATTATTAATATTACAAACTTAAAAAAGAAATAAATATAATCATTTAATATTCTAAACCCAAGGAAATAGTAAATCGAACCCAAGCTCTAAATCCATGGCATCAATATATAAACATAAATAATGCTATAACACAAAAAATAATAAAAAACATAAACCAAAACCAATATAAGAACCACATTGCAAACCGTAAAGCACTAAAACATGATAAATCATCATTGCATTAATAATAACACATTTATATCACTACATTATAAACAATAAATAGAATTTAAGCCATAAATACATTGATATCAATACATGAATGTGTTAATAGTATAAATCTCAAGAATATTGATATAAACACCTAGAACATGAAATCCCAACAATAATATTATAAATGTAAACAATATTTTCATTTATGAAAGACATGAACAAATTAAAGGGATCTACACAAAAGACCTCGACAATCAGAAATGCAAGAGAAAGATATAAAATAGTAACACTCACATTGGAGCAAAGCAACATAAATGAAAAAAACACATCTAACTTGCACACATTGGATTTAAATAAGAACAGCATAATAGGACATTTTAAGACCAAAGATATATAGTTTTGTACATAATAACAAAAAATATTGTTTAAAATAATCAATTTGACCAACATTGCAACCACAGAAAGAACATTGAGCCTTAACATATATTTTTTGTTTTCTTTACATGAATTAACTCCACTACAAAATTGAAGTTTAGACAATTTTTCAAAAGTCATCTACGGAGTGGCCTCTTCCAAAACACAACTAGACTGATGACAAAAGCAACACTGATTCAAATCAACGGGATAATGATCATGATATTTAACATTTCCCAACCAATTCTTTCTTGTTCTCCTCCTAAACTCCCTCTGGTGCACATGTTTCAAGTATTTTATGTGTGTTTTTGTTTGATCTAGCTCACGAATATGATCATCAAGAAATGCAAGGTGGAACCCATGTTTTCTATCAAACTTGTTACAAAGATAGGAAAGAAAGCTTATAGCTCCAACTATATCCCATATTGTTTTGGAATAATATATGACATCGTTATTGTCCATATCTGCATTCAAAAGACACAAAAAAAAGCAAAATCAATAAATACATGCACAAATAAATAAGCATAGCTATATATATATGTATATACATAAAACATAACACCCCATTTTTATATATGTTAAAAAAATTAATGTTATAGTGTTACATGAAAAAAAAACAATCTAGTGTTAGATAAACCAAACGATATAAAAATTTCTATGAATATAAGCCTAATTCCAAAATGCAATAGAAAAAACTGTAGAAATAGAATAAAACCTTGGCCAATATTCAAAAAATGAATATTGGCCATGGTGATGGCAAATATTCAAAACCTCAATTTTTTCATTTCATGATGTAATACGAATCCACAATATTAATATCAATACAAACTAGTTATAGAAATGATTTGGAATGATTGACTCATGTAACTCATTGTTTATGTTTGAATGGTATGTTGCAAAGAAAAGAGCAATAGGCACTTAAAAAAAATTAAGTAAACTGAACAACATGAAAAACGACGTAAACAACTTTCTCAAATATTACTATGAATATGATGAATTTATTAATCTAATAAATATATGAAAAATATTATTATATTAAAAGTAAATCAAGAGAATAATTAAAGAAATTAAAAAAAAATACTATAAAGAAGGTCACAATGTTATTAGTTGTATTTCATACTGATATGGACTTCAATCCCTCTTTTTCCTCCTTCCTAATTGTAACATATGCACTATCTTTCATCTTGGCATAACATTGGAAAGAAAGAGGTAGTGCAATGCATAAACCATCTATTGATTTCACTATTGATATGGCTGTGAAGGTAAGGCCTTGCTCCTCTTTATTCCCGATATCAACTGACACTCATTCTAAAGTCAATCGCTGTAACTTGTTGATTGTAAGATCCCATGCCATCTTCAAAGGAATGTGTTTTTGATTTCATCTTATCACTAGGGTGATAGGGACAATGTTTGGATTGCTTGCATCAAATCGAACACCAACATACTTATCAAGAACAACAATTGTGAACATTGGAAGTTGAGGTGGCTTAGAGATAGATGCATAGAATATATCCTTAACAAAACCAAGTGCACCATTCACCAAGCTAGCTTCAACCCATAAATTAAATGTCAACATAACACGCTGACCGCGACACAACAAAACTTCACGGTCCAATTGATCATCATCAACACCACTAATTTCTAAATGCCTTTAATGCTCAACAACACATGGTGCAATTGGATAATTTAATGATTTTAAGATATACCTATTATGGAAAGAGAACAAATTATTTCTTGGAAACATGTGAACTACTGCATTAAATAAATCTCTTTCTCTACAATGCAACCTCATATCAGCGTGTGACATAAGAAACTCCCAATCTTCAAGAACAGGTTCTACGTTTCTTATGTTATTGAGGACTCTACGAAAACAATAGTGTTTCTCATTATTCCCTTGTTGGTGAAAGATTGTGTCAAGAGTGACAACAATGTTGAATTTGTTCCACAATAATTTTCCTACTGTATTACATGCATACAAAGGCTTATCTCTTACAGGAGGAAGTTGGCCAAGGTCATCCACAAGGATGATGGATCTGCCACCAAAAGGACAATTCTTTTTCTCTCAAAATGCTTCTTGTAATCGAGCATCTATTTGGATAAACAACCTTGATCATAGAAAGCTCATTTCATCAATCAATATATATCTAACATGTCGCATTTCTTCTTGGAATACTGCAAGTGACTACCCTTGTAGTGCCTACATATCTTTAATTGGAATTTTTAGAGCTGAGTGTGTTGTTTTTGTATGTATATTAAAAGCAGCTACTCTTGTTGGGGGAAGAAGAAGCAAAGGGATTCTTCTATTAGTTGACGAATTAGAAAGAGCTTCAAAAATACAATGCATAAGGAAAGACTTCCCAGTGCCCGCAGTGCCCTGAATAATCATAAGAAGAGCTTCATGAATCTCATATTCAGCAAACTGCCTTAAGACAATTTCAAAAGCAAGTCGTTGTTTTTCTGACAACGAATCTGCAGATGAAAATGTTTTATTTGAAAGGTCAACAATATCACCTGTTGATTCTGCCTTCCTTATAAAATTAGTAGCTTCTTCTGCAACGTCATTAGAAATAGTTGTACTTTCCCATTCAAAGGATATATCAAAGTGCCTTCGACCAAGGGTGTCAAGGTTAGAAACATTCACATCATTTGGTGGAACCAAATGAGAGAAAATCTACCATTCTTGAAAATCATCTTCAAGATTCATTTCTTGGTTAGAAAAATCACCATATTCTTCATCTTCAATATTCTCTATAATTAATGGATGTCAATTAACATGTCATGCTCGAAATCGAAAATTCCTCCAACTTTCGATAATAGTTTCAGCTAAAAGGCCAATTTCTATGGGAATGTCAAGAAATGGCTTGTACAATAGTAATTATGTCCAGCAAAAGGTTTCAAATTCCTCTGAAGCCTCACCAAGAATAGAATAACACGTGGCAAAACCTGAATAATAGCATGAACATCTCTAGGCTTCCATGGACCTTTTTTACGCTTGCTATCAAATGTCCAAGATCTTGTTGTTTCTATCAAAGATAGATGTTCAAGGAAAAAAGGTCTCCTCTGATAATGTTGAACAAAAGTATTCTCAGATGAATATATCTAAAAATTTGGAACTATATATACTATCAAAATATAAATATAAATATTAAAATGAACGTAGACATATAACATTGTTTGAGAATCAATGACAAAAGCCAATACAAATAATATGTATAACATAAATCATAGAAATTATAATTATACAAACAAGGAAAAATGCATAACATTGAGAAACATTTACATGTAAATAAGAAAACTTTATGGGAAACAATATTAAATATCTTACATCGCAAAGAATGATACAAACATAATTTTAAAGTATTACCATAAAGACACATAGTATGTATAGAGGCAAAAATGGAAATATTTTCGACAACCATAGAGAGTATATAATTTGGAAATATTTATAAGAATTCCTTATAATACTAATATCCTAAGAATCCATCACCATATCCAATGGTGGAATCTCATCAACAGAAGCCATACGGGCAGCAATTGCAAAGACATCTCCATACTCAATCAAATCATTGGAATCCTCCAATGTTGGGTACCAAAACCAAGACATCTGCTCATTAGTTGAATTACCAATATCTATTGGAAAACAAATGCAAGTTACCATGTCATATAATAGGAAAGGAACTTCATTGCAGTTGCACATAAGAACCAGATCATGGACTCTTCAGAACTCAAGATAGCCAGGACATTTGCCATTTATATCTGTAGAAATTTCTTCCAACGACTTCCATCTGAAACCCCAATCATCTCCAAAGTAGTGAATTCTTCGTTCAACACACGGTTGACCAAATTGGAAATGATCTAATTCTTCAATTGACCATACAGAAGTGGACACATCATTGACAAGGCATATCAACTGATTCATGTATATTGCTAATGACATACAATGTATGTCACTGATTGGAACAAATGAGAAACCCCACTCATATTTTATCACGTCAAACCAGTAAATTGTATACCCATACCGAGGATAATATTCATACTCCTTGTTGAGATACAGCAAAAACAATTTACTTTTATAGAACGCTACATTCTTATGGGGTGACGTGCTACCAAATGGAACAAAAACCCTTTTCCATACCCTATCAATACTACTGCAAACATAAAATTAAGACTGCATCGTGTCATAGATATGTTTTAGAACAACCTAGTCATATTTTCTGCTGCTTACATTTTCAAATAATGAAAAGAATCTGGAGTGTCCAATTCGTGTTGGCCTTATGTTTTTAAATGCCTTTGTAAATGGATTCTTTACAAAATAGTTGTGTGTTTGGGAGCATTCTGTTGGTAAGGATAAAACCACCATTCTTCCAACAATACACTCTACTTTGTATCTTGAATCTATGAATCCCAAATGAAATAGATATATGTGGCCATTATGATTAAGGTATTGAGTAGCAAAAGAATTGTCTTCACTATTGAGGAAGGGAACGAGAACTCCAAATTTGTTCGTAGAGACATTCTTGCAATGTAAAAAGAAAGAAGGGTTTTGCAAAGCATTCTTCCATTTTTTACAAGCAATGCCAAACTTTATCACAACCGATAAAGGGAGCCACAGGAAGATTGCTTCAAGAACTTCGAATGGAAGACAAATCCAAATAACTGGATCCATGATGAAACAGTGAAATCACCTAACAGTAAAAAAAAAAGGCATTTGATATCAACAAAAAAATTTAGTGTTGAATAAAATTAAAAGTAACATATATACATAATTTACCATAGACAATTTTGCATTTTGTTAAGGATAGGAAATATTAATGGTTGTGTAAGAGTGAAACTTGAACCAATAAAAAACCGTTGGTGAACAACTTGGTCTTTTTTCTAGATTCAAGATCACATGGCTACCTCTTTTGTATATTAGTGAATTTATTTTAGCTATATGTTTTAATTATGTATCTAATGTGAATGACCTAAATAATTTTTGGATGGAGTTTGACAAAAAAAATTGACTCAATCATAATGAATCCAAAAATATCAAATTAAAATTATATTACTAAATTTCTAAAGCAACATTGATGACCCAGGCCCCTCCCAGGCCACTACTACCAGGATCCTCAATCACCGTGCACATAAAACATGCACTGCAACACACTCCAAGTGTACACTTGAGAATTTGAAAGTTTACTTCAATCGTTGTGACCTCAGGACTAAAAATCCATGCTTGAATTAAAATAAACAGCTATGATAACCATACTCGTTACACACACTTCTCTACAAGAAATTCTCAAGGTAAACATATTGAAACTGACCATGCACATACGCATATACATACTTTCCTTTCCCTGGATGCAGACACTGGTTATAGAGATGGGGACGCATGTAACAACTCACACGATATCACTGCATACAGCATGGACATGCGGCTACCACCAGCACACATATCTCTGTCCCGATGCGGCAATCGGCGATCACACCGGCTATAATACATATTGCCTAACAACCAATCTGATGCAATATTCCACAACTCCCATGCGCACCGACCTGATAAAAATCACTGTTTTAAAGCAACTCAACTTTGACATACACTGATATATATCAATTGGCGACCCAATCTATGTGATTTAATATCACCACCAGCTATTTGCAGTTTCAATAACTCCAATCCTAAGTTATCGGGATATCGAAGATCACCGGATTTCCAATGCTCACAACTCTCCTTCGTTCTTGGATTAATTATACAGTAATTATTCCATTCAACGCCTCAGGAGATCAGCCACGACTTTATATATATATTAACTGATCCAAGAACGGCTTTCTAGACTTTTCTCAACCCGAAACGTGGAACGCATCTCTTCGTTCTCATTGTCTCTAAAAGTTTTATGAAAAACCTCTTCCTTTTGAAACAAGGCTTTGACTTTTCCCTTTGCAAGTGAACCACTTCTCAGTGCCATGCGAGGGTTGTTCACTACAGTTGCTGTTGTTTAATCTCACCACGAATTGTTCAGAAAAGAACTCAATTTGCTACGCGATCTGCGCAACAATACTCTTCAAACGACGATCCCTTTGGATAACAGATTCGTAATTCAAGCATACCAGTCAGAAAATATGGATTGAATAAATAATTCTGCTCTTTTGCACAGAATTACCTTATGCCACCATGCTTCCACTGCGCTATTCACATACTGCTCAACGTACCAGTGATACAACAGGTGCTGGGTTGTGGAACAATTCCATTGCTATACTCACAAGCTAAGCGAAGGTTGAACACAATCTGGGCAATGCTTTCAATATGTGGTTAAACACTAGCAATGAAGCTTTCCACGTGAACAATTTTTATATCAACAGTCTGGAGAGTCATCGGTGATTACCATAATCTCAGGCCTTGCAAAACTAGAAACGCTCTAGATTCGCCATATCTTTCGTTTTGGAAGATGTCTGGACCTCCTCAAGGTTGCAAACATATGCCCACGCAACTCGACAGATCACAAGTTTACAATTCGAGCTCTCATAGCATGACTCGATCATTGGACAAAGCCAGTAAGCTCCTCTAGGCTCTATAGCCTGTTTATGAGCATGGTCCCATGCTTTCCCATCCCCCTTATGTCAACCTGGCATTCAATCACAAATACTGAACATGAATAACATTTACTCTCGGCGCTATATAAAAGTCAAGCGGATTCCAAATTGAATAACAACCATAGCAACGGCGCATTAGCAATGACGCATGGAGGAAAATATAATCACCGCACTTCACGCAAATCCAACATTATCACACATCGATTTCTGCCTTGAATAAGGCTACTCATTAAATCAATAATATACATATACCTCTCAACCGTTATTTACATGAAACAAGAGGACACTACTTACAACTTATCTTTGCCAGATACTCTATACTGATGGCCTTTTACAACTACCGAAGGCTCCCAAGGAGAACCTCACACTCACTTCCCCTTCTTCATGCCTTTGAGGCTCATAAATTTATACAAATTGAATTTAACCAATTTAGGTTTAAATCCCCTTAATTACTCAAAAAAGTCCTCAAATATCTCAACACCCCTACAATCAAGATTTTATCCCTAAAATCTTGAAACTACTTCCTAGAATTTCTATCCAATACTATTTTCTCTCATATTCCTTTAAATAAAAGAATATTTACAAAATCCTCACTTCCTCCTATTTTATTAAAAATAACAAATTAATTAATAAAATATTAAAAATTGTCACACCCCCTTTAATCACATATTTACATGAAAAATATGGTCTTGATGCTCCTGCATCAGACTCCCAACGTTAAACTAAACATGATCGCCTGATCATGTGTTCGGACCTGTGTATGCCTAGATCCCATATCTTGTGTTGTAACTTTCCACTTGTTGCACTTTCACAATCTGTCTCTATTTTCATTTTGCTGCTGCTTCTCTTCCTTGCTACTGCTGGTTTCTTCCGGGATTCTTTTGTCATCAGTCTTCTGATACTTTCAATCTCTCGGTCTAATAAATCTCCCGGCTGGTGATTTGCTTGTTGAGCTAAGACGGCTTGCTCAGTTTGTACTGTCACTCACTCACTTCTTGTTTCTGTTCTGACTTTCTCATTTCTTAATGCCACCCAATCATCCATACCCTCTTGTTTTCCAGAACAGAAAACTCCTTCTTCCTTCATTTGACTGCTCAACTGAGTCAAATGTTCTGCAACAATACCTACATTCACAAAACACTTGTTAGAATAAAAATCAGAAGGCATCAGTGCCTTGTCCTCCTTTTCCAGCACTTCAGTATGCTGTTCTGAATTCTCCTCCACTATTAGCACATCAATATGCTGATTCTCTTTACTCAAAGAATCCTCTGAAGAATTCTCAAGACTGTCAACCAGTCTTTCTCCCACATCATACTCCGAATTTTTCAACAAATATTCTAGCAATGCAATTTCCTTGTAGCATTGCTGAAGCACAACATCACCATCACTGACAGTCCCTGCACTCATACACAACTTGTCAGTTTGGAAACTACAAGTCTCAATAGCTTTAATCGTCGGTTCATACACCAGCTCTTCCAGCTTATCATCTTCTTCATTCACATGAACTTCTTCTTCAACAAAACCTGTAATCACATCACAACTGTCAGCTATAAAAACACAAGATTTCTCATTATCCAGCTGATCTGGATCTGCCCAATAATTCAAGAAATCATCAATGATCTCTTCCTCTCTTTCATCAATGGAAACCTCCTCTTCCAACTCAGCTGCTCTGAGTTGCGTACACCTCAACTGTACATCCATCACCTGCTCAAGCTTCTTCAG
>APFE031412569.1:3574-32056 GCA_000404065.3 Pinus taeda | reverse complement strand
GAAAGAAAACAACAAGTGGGATAATGTTGGGTTGTGTTATATTCTTTCCACGACTAGCCCACGTAGTTAACCGGGGGGTTAGAGGGGGGCAGATCCCCCTTTCGTTGCACCGATTGTGTAGCGGGGGTGGGGTCACAGGGGGTTTGAGGCGTACCCATAACCCCACTTTATGGAAAATTTTGGTTTTGGACCCATGTTAGGATGGGCGGACCTACCAATGGTTTTGTGCATGATTTTCGCACATGTTTTTGGATGAAATGGTTTTCAGACCATGGTATTCGACGTGATGGTTTTCGGTCCATGGTATTGTATGCTTCAACATGTATAAATATGTATTATAACATTGAAAGGAACATAATGAAAAATCAGGATAGTAGTCCTGGTTTTGGGATCCAGGGGAAAATCTCTGTGTATATGTGTTTTATGTGTTATGCTCTCGCATTATTTATTTTCTGTGTTTTAGAATTCGTATGCAGGTAATTTCTGTACAGGGTTAAAACCTACAGTTCTATCTAATGTGCTCAACAATAGATCTCGTGGTTTAAAGATGTCAGAACACATCTCTAGCCTAAAAAACATTTCTCGAAAATTAGAGGTACAACTGGCCTTGGAAAGTGCTTTGATACTGCTTGTTATGCTCTTGACGTGCGATAAATTCTAGAATACGAAAAATGCGAAAAAAATATAGTCCATAACACATAATAAAATGAGAAAAACAAGTATTTTATTATTCAGAATTAGATTCAATGTTCACTTGCCTCTTTGAGGTGGAAACGTCCAACAAATTAGAGCTCGATTACAATAAGACTCCATGATGTTTTCTTTGCTAACTAATACTATTTATATCTAAATGACACCCAAAGCCCTAACTACTAGTGGTCCCTTGCATAACACTCGAGGTAACCACTTTATTTATTAACTATGGCCCGTTTACAACTAATTGTGGTCCCTTTTCTCTAATGCATGTCAACCACTTACAATTATTAATGCAGGCTCTATTTATTCTCTAACTAAATATGACTCTGACTCAGCCCATTTGGCTTATTAGATAAATAAAGGGGTTAGGGTTGGACCCTAACAGTGTACATGGTTGAAGAGAAGAGAAGTATTGGGTGCTTTCCAGGTGTGGAAAGCAATTTTATGTGTGTACGAAAATGACAAACGATAAAGGAAGAATCAAAGGACGGATTGAAGGATAAATATCAACATTTATTTCAATTTTTATTATGTATGTGATATGTGATTCTCATTCATGATTATTACATGTGATCTATGATTTTGGTTTATGATGGTTACATGTGATGTATAATTTTGACTATGATAGTTGCGTTTTGAGCTAACTGGATGTAATATGTTTATACATGATGATTTGATCGAAGATCTAGTTTGACTTGTTGTGACAAGAAGTAAACATGATTGCAAGTTTACCTGATTGACAAGCTACCAATGAGGTATGATTTGAATTTTTCTCAATTTATTTTGACTCTAATGGAAAATATGTGCTTGGTACAGGAAGTATGTAAATGCCCAGTTTGAATGGTTGAAATTGATTGCAAGAATTAGCAGCAGTAGCAAAGGAATTGGAATAGGCAGAAGTATGTTGGTAAAGAACTTTAGGAGCAGGGCCATTGTGGCACATTGGTACCCAATAGTGTGCATCGATTTCCATGAGCATGCTATGACTGGTATGATTATTTTGAGGAAGGGATATACCTTGGTTTTTGGACCTTCCAATGCGAGGAAACCTTGCCAATGGATGCATCCCGAAGGACTGTGTAGCAGAGAAGGGGATGTTATGAAACTTGGAAGGTGTGTGACTGCATAGAAGGAGGTGACTGGTTTTCCAAAGGGACTATGTAGCAGAGAAAGAAAGGTAGGGGAATGAGTGTGTTTGGTTCATTAGAATTTCTAAATGGAATAAAAAACACGTTGGGAGTGTGCCCTCGAAAAATGACCCTGTAATTTTTCACTGGGGCAAAAGGTAGTGCATAGATCATAGCATTGGATAGTGGATGTAGTTTTGACTTTGGCGGTGGGTTCTAGAATTCATGGGAAGGAGGTGAATCCTAGTATTACTTTTGAGGGTGGAGGTGTGAGCCTCTTGATTCCCTTATTGACTGATGTGACCATTGTATCCTTTTATTTTGGTTAAAGAAAATGTGCATATATATGTGTGTGTGTGTGTGTGTGTATTATTTTGAATAATGTATTGAGTTGGATTTATAAAGATCCATAGGCAGTATGATTATTTGTTGGTTGAAGTGAATGTGCATGAGTATATGTGGTTGTTATCATAAATATCGTAATGAATTGTGTTATAAAGCTCCAGTAAATGGTATGTTGGTCATGGTTTTCAGAAGATGTCGTTGTAAATAATACAATGAGCTGATTTATAAAGCTCCATAGGCCAATATGTTTTGTTTTCAACAGTTCGTTGATCATAGGTTTCACTGAACACCGAGGACAGTGTTCCCCCAAGGGGGAGGGTGTTGTAACAACCCCAGTTTAAAATCCATGTAATAAAGTTAATAAAGGAAAAATAAGACCAAGGTCATGGGACACGCATTCCAATATGAATGGTGGGAAAAACATCCTACTGGGTGCAACTTTCAATTTATTTATGGCTAAGGAAATTAGCAAAGGCAAAGAGGAATTAATTGGAATTTTATTTATGAAATAAAGAAAAATAGGAGAAAAGGAAGGTGAAGAGACACAAATATGCATGAGGAGGAAACTGAAGGAAAAATGGAGGATATTGAATAAAATAAAGGCCTCAATGATAAAAGGGCTTCTGAGGATCAGTTCATGGCTTTTGCTGGTTGGCTTTTGTCATTTTTAGCTTGGATCTCTCTCTCTATTCTCTCTCTCATACTCTTGCACACTTAGAGTTTCTTGGAGCATTGTGGCATACTTTGGATTTAGAGAAAGAAGGCAAAGGAAAAGCAGGAAAGTGCAAGGGAAAATTGGGATCAACAACTACAGTTGGATATCTTTGCAGGTATCAAGTTGCATGTATGATTTTCTTTCTAGTTTTGGCATGCATGGTGCATGTATGTGATTATTTGGTTATGATATGTCATTCGCATGAAGGATTTCCTAGATTCATAGTGGTTATTTCCCAGCCTTTCAATTTCCTGGATAGTTATGGTGTTGTAGGTTTTCCCACTTTGTTTTGATTAGTGCTCAGGTTCCTTATGGTTGTGGACTAAGTTACTAGTTCCTGGAGCCTTGGACAAATGTTCTAGAGCCCTGAACAACTTGGGTTGAGTTACTAGTCCTGAATCCTTGGTTGAAAAACGACTTGAAGCCTTGGAAGGTTTTGGGTTGAGTTACTAGTCCTAAATCCTTGATTTGACAAATGATCTAGAGCCCTAGAAGGCTATGGATTTGGTTATTAGTTCATGGATCTGCGGTTGGGACAAACACTCTAGAGCCTTGGACAACTTGGGTAGAGATCGATCTGGTTGGTGTTAGTGTTGTTCGGCTGTGAGGTGGAATCACTGGTTGAGGTGGTTTGGACTATGGGCCCTATTTTGGCTTTGTTTGGTTTATTCCATGAGATCCCATATTCACACTTAGAATATTGCGCGAGGGTGATTGGCTGAAAGAACGATTTGGTTCAGCCTAATCTATGGTCGGGTAGTACGTGGAAGTCCTTGACTTGGTTGGCATATTCATATGTTCATATAAGGTATATTTATATTGAGATCTATGAGCATATGTGTTGATTATGATGGTTATCTTATGGTTGATTGCCATGGTTTATATGTTGGTATTTTCATGTTATATGTTGGTTATGTGATGTATATTACTTATGGATCTTCACATATTTTGATGGTTGTAATAATTCTTATTTAATGCATGACCTAATAGATGTTATTGCAACTATCGTGAGAGGGAATTAGACCTTATTGGTGATTCTCAGATAATTTTCAGATATCTATATTCAAATATGCATTCATGACCTGTAGATTACATGTTCTTAATATGTTTCACGAAATGGTTTTCATGGTTAGGCATGGTTAGGTTAAGTCTTTGAGAAATTTTTTTATGAATGTCTTTGTCTTGAAGTCATTTATCATTCTAGAAAGTATCACTGAGTTTTTGGTAGTGGTCTGGAGACAAGACATGAAAAGGTGGCACTCATTCTGGGGTCGCAAGTTCATAATTGATAAATTGGGAGTGCAGTTGCTACTTTATAGGCTTATGCATGTGACTAGGAGCCTACAATTACATGGATGCAATGTTATGCCTATGGATGGAAGTCCATGTCAGTAAAATAATTATCTGGCTCAGGACTTGGGAACCTGGAGTGGTTATTTAGCTCCCGGGGGTCCTGTAGCTCTTGAGGAAGGCTAGTAAAATTTGGTTTTTCGATTCCACTTCTGTAACTATACTTAGGAGTTTGAGTCATTTCATAGTATTCCTCATCTCATGTTTACCCCAGTAGACTGGTGAAACTGGGTAGATATGGGAGGGGTGGTTACAAGGAAGAAAAGCTCTAGAATTTATCAGGGGATTCCTTTCCTTAGTTCTAGAAACTAAAAATCTAACTAAAGCCTAAAATCTGGGAATGAAAATGTTACTTTTATGCTTTCTTATACATGAGGATCTTATATTCTTACAAAATTTCTTCCTTTTTTAGAGTCTTGAATCATAAAATGATTTGACTAGGGAGAGATGCTCTTGCATCAAAAACTAGGATACAAAATTTCATGACCTCCTAATCATGTATCATTGATCTATTGAAGTCCACTTGGATCCCATATTTGATGTTGTTGTTGTCAACATATTCTGTTGAATTGTTTCTTTGCAATTGTCCTCAATCTTCCATGATCCTGATTTTCTTGTTGTCCACTTGCCTTTCTTTATTGTTGCTTCACTTCTACATTCGTTGTTTTTATAGTCATTACTCTTGCTTCCTTAATAATTTATTATTTCCTTTTATAAATTATTCTCCATGATCATACACCAATAATTAATTATCACATTCTTGCTATCATAATCTATTGTCTACCATCAATGACATGGTATTCAAGATTCACGCTTGCATCTTACATAGCCCATTTTAAGACTCCATGTACTTCATTAATACTATTGGGAATTCTTAGATGCTTTGTGCCTATAATTATTGTGTAGTCTTCTTCAATTATTTTTTCATCTTCCAAAAATTCTTGATAAGACTTTCCTCTTGTTTCCCTCATGTTTTCTAGTTTCTTTGTTTCTATAATTGTTATGTAGTCTTCTTGAACTTTAAGTTATACCACTCGTTCCTCTAGGAACTTCAATTCTTCTTCAAATATGTCAACATTTCTTCTTAATGTTTTCCTTTATTTATATCATCACAAGACAATCCTTCATATCCCTCTTCCATTATAACATCATGTAGTGGTTTTTATCTTCATAACCTACAATCACATTGTTTATTAATTTTAAAATTAAGAATCTCTTTTCTCTCATTTGATGCTTTTGGCATCATCTCCTCATTCTAATCTAAAATTGTATTCATATCATCAACTTATGCAAGCATTGGTCTTTTTTATGGTTCACATAAGTGGACTACTTCCTGTTTGTTAATGGTCCTTTGATATTTCTCTCTATTCTGATAAAAAAATTAATTCTATGTATCAACTTTCTTGCATACAATTTTATAATAGGCCACCTGACCTTCTTCCTTATTCTAATCCCTCGCCTTAAATATTTTGAATTTTTCTTCTACAAAAACTTATCTATCACTTTGATCCATTCATTCAATTCAACAAAATCTTTGTTCACTTCTGTATCATTCATCTTCTTTGGATTCCTTCCTCTAAAGCCTTTACATGACTATCCATATCCACCTTCACTTATTTTCTTGTGAGCCCCTTCGTGCCTACTGAGAGTTGTATGTAGCATCTATAGTAATAGGTCTTCTCTCTTTCTACACAATACCTCACCAATCCTGGTCTCGTTGTTCTCTCTTGGTTCTCTTCACTAGAACCTTTTGAGCTTACTCTACTTTAGGATTCTACACATCACACTTCTTCTTCTGAGAACTTACTTTATTCTCTTCACTATCGCCACTTTATTAGTCTACAAGGGCTCCACCACAATGTCTTTCTGATTTCTTTGTATCTACTACTTTATCAAATTGAAATTATGATTAAAAAAAAAAAGCTTTATATGCGACGAAGAACACCATTTTGTTTCAAATTGGTTTCCGGATCCATTGCATCATAATGTTTTGTAATCGATGTTTCGAACCAACCACATTGATTGGTTCAAAATGTCAATTACAAACATTTATGATGTGATGGATTCAAAAACCAATTTGCAACAAAATAAAAATAGCAGAAACCTAAAATGTGAAAACCCCATTTTTTTTCTCCACATGTTGATTTCTTTTAACCAATCCTTTTTGTTTAGATCACATTCAGTGATTACAAACATGAAAAAATGTTCAACGCCTCAACACAATTCAATTCTTGAAGTAGAACTCAATACAATGATTGTTGCCAACGCTAGCGCTGCACCTCACATATACCTATCATTCCACACGTTTACCATTCAATCACTCTTCAATCATTGAAAATGAGGACTATGTATTTGGTTCAAAGTTCAGCCTCTAACAACAAATACACACAAATTGATCTCCATGTAGCACAATGTATGCAACAAGATCCTACGCACAATCCTTCAATGTCTCTCATGATTCGACAACCACTTCAACGTCTCTTCCTTCGTTACTTATTCCAACCTTTACGAAAAGTAATTCGAATCAACACTATCAAACACTATGTTGGCACGTCGTAGCTTTAAGCAGTACTTGTTCCCTCAAATTCTTTAAAATGAGATATCCATGGGAAACCTAACTCAATTCTTTAAAATGATCATGCCTCACTTTCATGTTGGGAGAGCATTCGACGATAATGTGGACACAAGGATGAACCTTCATATTATCCTACTCTAATACCACTTAATAATTAACAATTTCACTTAAACAACTCTTAGTTATTCCAATAAACACAATATTTATAAAACAAAGTTATTTTATATAACCAATATCTACAAACAGAATTAGATAAATAATCCTCATCATAACTATATTGGGAATTTCCTTACTCTCTCAACACATCGGGCAAATGACTTACATTCATATTTATTATTAGAGAAGGAAGGATCTAGACTTCTTTGGGAGAAGGAGAGATCTAGAATTCTCAAGAGATCTAGAATTTCTCAAGAGATTCCTCTCCTTACTTCTAGAAACTAAAAGTCTAACTAAAGCCTAAAATCTAGCAACTAAAATTTACTTTTATGCTTTTCTATACATGATGATTTTATTTTCTTACAAAATTTCCATTTTTAGAGGCTCAAATCACAAAGTGATTTGGCTAGGAAGAAATGCTCTCCATGAGTGAAGGTTGATAAACAAATATGTGTGCTATGCCATAATGAATAAGTGTGGGAGAGGTTTGGACCCTATAGGCTTGGTACAATCTTCAAGGATGTGTAGGTGAACCATCGTTGCATCATATAGGTCCATAGTCAGCAATAACCATGCATGTTTTAGTCATTATGACCCTCAATCTTGAGCCAAAGCAGGGTGGATTGTAATTTCATGACATTAAGCTATGGTTAAATAGTGAAAGGCTCCTCATGGATTAGTATGTTAACCTTCATGTATCTACTAATTTCTGCTACTTCACTTTACCTTTAATTTGTGTCTCTATCACAACTTTTGTCTAGTTTGAAGGCCACCCTAACCTAATTTCACGCCCTTTGGCTACTATTTCATGTCGTCTTCCCTCAAAAAAATTTATTTGAATATTTAACTACCATTTCAGCTCTCATTCATGCTTCCATATTTTTTTCCACATTGATCCCTAGACCATTCCCTATTATACAAGTCTTGGATGATGTATGACTGCCCCACAGTATCAACTTAAATTAAGTCTGGTTGATCTACCTGGTTCCATTTCTTCCCTAAGCCCCTCTTCCTTTTTCTCTCAACATGGTCAACCTAAAGACTACTAAGTGCACATTATTTTCTACTTCTTGACTTCATTCACCATAAACTTTATTAGTTAATATTTACGTTCAAGTCAAAATATTTAGGCCACTTTTCCAAAACAATTATTATTTTAACAAATTTTTTTTCCTACTTTTAAACCATCTTAAAAATTTAAATATATTTTCCACGATTTTTGAAGACCATCTTAAATTTAAATTTAAATGAAGATCGCAGAAACCTCAAATCTACTTTTAAACTATATAATAATTTAATATCCAATTTATACAATTGTGTACCACTAAATTGTGTACCACATTAGTGACTACATGGATTTTTACTCCGCGAAATTTTCAACCCTTGTGCCCAAATTGTGCTTGCACCCCATGCTCTTAGGAAAAAATTCCAACCCATTTTCCATACAATCCATTTTCTCGAAAACACTTATTTCCCCAAGCTTTAGACTTATAATATATAAATATGCATTCCATTAATGGTAAATTTTATAAAATTTTATTTGGTAAATGGAAATTTCATACCAGTTTTTTATCTAGTAAAAATATGAAATTTACATTGGTACATATTACCTTCTTTCAAGAATAAGTTTTGCTCACCAATAATATAGGAGAAAATAACAATATTTTCACCAAAAGAGGGATGATTCTACACTAATTTTTTACATAGTAAAAACATGAAATTTACATCTAAACATATTAATTTCTTATTAAGAGATAATGATTTGCATAAATTTTGGTGGATATTTACTACTAGTAAATCTACACATTTATATTTTTACTCATATTTATTACTGTGGTACAAATTATGCATTCAAGAAAATTAGAAATTGATAGATCAAGTGGAAAAATTAAATGTCTACTAAAGGGCAAGGACTTGCATAACTTTTGGTGGATAGGTGTTGAAGAACTCATATATAAATATATTTATTCACATCTTGTTCCTATCCTTTTTTTATGCCAACATAGTGGATAGTAATTGATGGTAAATACGTTATTAAATATCTAAAACTTATATAGCATGAATATTGCAACTATATTAAGGTAGTTCTCCCCATAACATTGTATTGTACAAATGTTGTGATAAGACCTTCATGTTATGGTCCATTAAAATGTTTGATAAAAAGAAATTAGTAATATTGGAAAATAAATATTTGTTTCTCAAATTTAAACATTATAACTTGCATTGCTCAATGCTAAAGTAATAGTGGTCAATACGCAAAGGGATTGCTAGAATCTTGCCTTGGAAGAGACTAATAACTCTTCCCCTCCAAAAATATAATAGAAAAGAACAAGATTTCCACCAAACTAGAGAGGACGTCTTGCACACCTTTATGTTTAATTTGGAATAATTACCACTTGAAATATTTCCATGTGGAATACATCAACTTCGATTAACTCTTCAAATTTGCATGCATATAAATATCTATATTTCTCCCCACACAATCTACAAAATAGTTTAAAGATAAAGAAATAATATTTATCCTTAACACAAGTCATATCATGCACTAAATTTTCCAGATATCTTTCATAAGCCTAATGAAATTTTATTTGGTGCAAGAGAATACAAAATAAACCATCCAAACTATCCATGACATTTACACTCTTGTTCCATTTTAAGTGAGCTCAATGACTCTTCAACTTTATGACAACTTAAAGGCTCTTTAATTTCTCTAGGTAGAACATTCATGATGCTTTGTGGTTGTATCCATACACTAATTTAACACACTATAAAGGCCCGAATTTATTTTTTACATTATACTTGCAAGATTCAAGAATTTATTAGTGAATTATTTAATAAGTTAATTGTGTTCTCTGGAGATTTTTCAAATACAGTGTTCACTATAAAGAAGGAACATTCCAAGCATTACCCATGTTAAAACAATAAATTTCAACACATAACAACAATATCATTTCATTAATGGAAAGAATATTATATATTTATTTGATACACAATATCTTGCTAGAAGCTGAAGAAAGGAGAACCACTCACCCAACTATAGGCACAATTACATTGTAGGTTTCGTGCAGCTGGCCACCCCCAAGCCAAAATGAATGCCTTGAATAACAATTCTTTGAGGGTTCTATGAACCTTAGAGGATGTGAATCCCATTTCATTCATATATATGTTTTAAGATTCCCCATGTCACCTCTTCCTCTCTCTCTTTTACTCTACATATGTGTTATTTATCGATTTTGACTTATGTGTTGTTTGAACTCCTTAATCAACCACACAATTCTCTTGTCTTCCTCCCTTTTTTCCTTACCTTTAGTTTTACCTTCCCCTTTCATCTTCTCACATCATGTAACACCCCCATCCACCCAATAGACCATTCTTGGGCACCAAAAGACATTACTTTCATTAAAACCTAAACTCCATAGTCCCATCATGGAAATGGGGTCACGTAATTTCTCTTCCTCAATTTTATTAAAACTTAAACAAATAATACCATTATGTTCAGCTCATTAAGAGCTTTCTGGGGATATAAATTTGATCGAAATACGACTCCTGGATAAAAAAACATTATGGTGATTTAAAACCTTACCATTAAACCCTTTCCACGTCAACAAGGTATTTCCATGTGGCACCCACTTTGAAACCCTCCACCTCACCTGGGTTTTCCATGTCATCACACCCTACCCACATGTCATGGGTAATATAATGTGGAACTTACCGCTTCGCCACTTTTCTTGGGCCCCACCAGATGTGTCCTTCACTTGTTTTAGGACAAATTTACATTATAAGGACCATTCAAGGTTTCGGGCTTGTAACCTAACACACTCAACAAACATTCCTAGACCACCCCCGCAAACTCTAAACTGTGAATTATTTAAGTTGTTCAGGCCTAGGAAATTGACATTAAACTATATCTCTGGGGCCTTCACGCTTGAACTTCTTGGCCCCAAACTAACTTAAACTCCTAATTAAATCTCTCAGGCCATCATGCCCATGTTAAATGGTTTTTTCATTGATATCAAGATCCATTAATGAATTCTCTTAATATTTGTATAGATTATATTAGTTGGAATCTCCAATGGAAGGATGGTTGGAAACCCTGCCCTAGGGTTTGGATTTTTTGGGCAATGGACATACCCTACAGATGATGGAGGTTTTTGAAAAAGAAAATCATTAAATTTTCCTAGGATATCCTCATCACTAGATTCTCCTCATTGAGTTGATTCAAGTGGTATGTGGCTCGTCACAAGAAACCTCACGGTTTAGGAGATATTCTCGTTTGAACATGAAATCCTCAACTTGAGGGAAAAAAACCCAAATATTAATGAGGTGGTAGCTCTAATTTGGCTCTAATAATGCTTCAATGATAAGAATTAAATTTAAAATTTGAAGTGGAAACCTATTATTTGTTGGTCCTTTCACGAAGTTAAGAGGTATCCTTAATAAAAACAAATTAAAGAACTTGTGGCTAAGTTGGAGGTATCAAAATCTAATTCAAAACAACATTAACATCAATAAGGGTTTTCACTCCAACAATTTTGAATTTCAAATTAAATAGCCTTAACATCATGTCGACTTCACACTAGAATTCAAATGTTTCCCTTCATTTGTGTAATTCTTCGAGCCCTCTAAGCGCTATAAATGTGCCTCATATTTCGCTCCAAAAGAGGTGAATCAAGTAAATCTAAAGTATTACACTCTAAAATTCTCTCTCGATGTAGTGGAGGAAAGAATCATCTTAAATTGGCTTGAGTTTGATCTTATTCTTTGTGCAGGACCCTCATTGGTGGCAAAAAAAATGAAGGATATTTTGTTAATTTTTTGTTGGGTCTATCACTTCGTTTTTTGTGGTTTTTTGTTTGGGAAAGGGACTTGTTGATCTTTAATTCAAAGCTATTCCAACCTTTGTTTCAGCCTTGTCTCACCTATGTTCTTGCTTTAATCTGCAATTGTTTCAACCTTGTCTCACCTCTGCTCTTTGTCTTACCTCAACTCACTTTGATTAACCTTTTTCTTACCCTCTAGTTGCACCTCCTTTCTGGCTCTAAAACCTCATCGTCACCTCGGCCCTAGTTCTTTCCCAATTCACTATTGCATTGACCCTATTATCTTCCCTAAGCTAGATCACAATCACTTTGTATTCAACCCTCTCTTAACTTGTATCTTCAAATCCTTACTAGATCACTCATTTAATCCATTAATTATGTAACTTTTGTCTTTCCTTCTTGTCACATATTTAAATCATTAAATAATTGCATCTTATCCTGTGTTCATAGCATATTTTATCAAGTATTTTATGTACTAAATAGTTCCTAATGTATGATATTTGTTAGCCACTTTGTTAATCCATTGTTCTGTTGTACATTATATAACCTAACCTCTGGTTTGAGCACCAAGAACTAACTTGAAACACTATAGTCTAAGCATTGAAAAATCTTAATTCACATATGTGGCATAAAATCAATTTTGGTCGAGCTAGAAGAATCTACAGTGATAATTCTAGAGCATATCTTCATGAGGACATTCTTGTGTTGAAGAAAGTTTCAAATAGTGAAAAGTGTTTTTGAACATGAGGACAAGGTAGCCTTGCATCAGTAGTTTTAGTGGGATACATTATCTGCATAGATGAGTGTTGTATTAGACAGAAACATTCCCCACTCTTGAAATGACATGATAATCCATAGAACACTTCCAATAGAGGACTTGACAATCCATGGACATTTCTAGCAGAGGGCTAGAGCACAATCTCAAAGACAAGTTGAAATTCCTTGCGAAGTATTCACTATTATTCATCTCTTATAATATCCAACAATAATAATAATAATAGTAAAGTATAGAATAATATAATATAAAAGTAATACCAATACTAATAATAAAAAATAAAGTATCAAATAAAATAAATATAAATAAAGTAACAAATAACGAAAAATATATAAACTAACAATTAACAAAGAGAAAATATATGAATAAATAAATAAAACAATACATATCAAAGAAAAGATAAAATAATGATTAACAAAGAAAATGTAATAATAAATATATAAAATAAAAGTTGGCATGGACACATGGATGATGTAAATGCATATCCTTTCCAACCCTTGTGATTTTTATATCCATTTGTTCTATTTAACCATGGAGAAAGGGGAAGAAGAGGCAAGCATTCATTCTCTCATTATTGAGTAAGGAAATGTTGGAGGAAATAGATCATTGGAAATAGTAAGTTGATTGAGGGCTTGGGGGTGGATAACTATTGAAATATACTAAGAAACTAAGCCTACAATTGGGTGAAGAGTCATCCCGTAATTCCTTGTTGCGGTAGCAATTATGATCATCATAATTCAACCAAGTCACAAAACCATAAAACTCAGTAAGAAATATTCACTTTTCAGCTACTCACAACATTTTACATTTTTATTGCATATGTTAATTGCTTGGTTACTGTATTTTGTTTAATGCATAATTTCTAGAATGTTACATATGGGATCAGAGCAAGGTTCAAACACTAAATACTTTTGGAAATAATATTTTAAATTATTACTGAAAAATATAATTAGATCTATTGTTGATGTTATTCTAGAATTACTTAGATCTAATTAGATTTACTTGAAAGCATTATAAAATTTTATATTTAATATTATCATTTTAGATGTGTAGATATTTATTTTAGGACATACATGTCATAAAATAAATAAATAAAATCATTTTCACGAAATATCAATTCCGAAAGAAACTAGGTTATGATCTATTGAGAGGAATTTACTTAATATTTGTTGAGGAACATTTTTTTGTGATTTTGTGTTTATAATTTTACTTTAAAGTGTTTTCAAAAATCACTCACTCAAATTCAAATTCAAAGATTCTCAAATATTCATTTTTTTTATTACTTCCCATCAATTCCTTCTTCACTTAGTTTCTATTTAATATAAAATGATTAAACATTTTAAACTCCTCTATGCTGCAAATTTATTCTCAAAACTTCAATATCCTTTATCAATATCCTTTAATAAAATAAACTTATAGAATTATAATTTACACTTTTTTACGTTTAGAATAAGATTTTTGTTATCTTATTCAAAATTATTCAAATTATCGCGATTGCTAAAAATAAATAAATAAATAAATGTTTAATGCACTATTTTCACAGAGAGATTAATCATATTCAATTAAATTTCAGAATTGTGGTGATCAAATTATCTCAAAATTCCAAAATATGAGATTAATAGTGTGCCTGTCATATTTTTTTGGGTATGAATCAATTTATGTCGTATTTAAATTAGCTAATATTTACATTTAGGGTATGAATCAGATTTGTGTTATATGGATAATTTAATTGGCAACCCTTGAGATTACTTACACTTAAAAAGAATGAAACTTAGATTAACTAGTGGGCGTTGGATAAAATTTGGTAAAAACATCAAGCACTTTCATTCATTAAATTCATTTAGGATGAATTAAATTGGTCACCTTTAAATTTAATAATTGATGTGGGTGATATTAATTGTGAAAACTAGAAAAAAATTTGGTAAAAAGATCAAGCACTTTCATTCATTAAATTTAGTTGGAACGAATTAAATTGCTGACATTTAAATTTAATAATTGATGTGAGTGATATTTATTGTGAAAACTAGTGATTTTTGTCAAAACGGTGATTCAGAATTGAAAATTAGCCAAGTTTTTTTGGGTCAAAATCGTGAGCAAACACATCTATAATGGTGGATGAGAATGAAATGGACCCTATCATTATATCCTATTCAAGTAACACATGGCTCAATTTTGAATACCATAGGTTAGAATGGTGAATGGGCTTGAAATTTTAGAAAGTATGGAAAATATTTTGCAGTATTTTTGGTTTTTAATTTTTGAGTCCAAATGCTCATTTTACAACCCAGTATGATGTGTAACTCTGTCTATTATCATCAAAGTTGAAATTTTGGTTTTTAATTTTTGAGCCAAGATATTCATTCTACAACCCAATATGATGTGTAACTCTGTGTATCTATCATCAAAGTTGAAATTTTGATCATGTTTGCCAAAATAAAAGAATCTAAAAATTAAAAAATTAAATAACTATACAAAATGTTTAAATAATACCCGTTCATAAAAAATTGCATGTGAAAAAAATTAAATAAATATACAAAATAATATTTAAATAATGTTTGCTCATAAAAAAATGCACCCGAAAAAATTGGATCCCTCTAGATCTATGTTGGTTTTATCTATTCATGGGATAGGTCACTGGTTAGTGAATATTGTGTAGAAGATGTTGGTGGTTTTATGTAACTATGTGTTGGTTATATTCATTGTAGAATTTGAGAAGCATCTATTCATGGGATAGGTCATTGGTTAGTGAATAATGTGTAGAAATTGTTGGTGGTTTTATGAAACTATGTGTTGGTTGTATTCATTGTAGAATTTGAGAAGCACAAATAATTTATATTATGGTAAAGTATGGAGCTTAATAAATAGGATGAATGTGGAATATTTTGTTTTAAAGTTGACTTTAGAATGATAAGAAAAAGTGATGGTTAAATTGGCACCAAGGTAAAAGTGTCAGTGAAAGCCATAAGTCTATTACATTTTTGGCACCACAGTGAAAGCGTTAGTAAAAGACATTATATTTTTTTGTGTTATTACAAAAAAATGGAGAAAAAAAAGTATCATACTAGTCATCATACAAAAAAGTAAAAGGTATTAAATATTTAAAAATAAAAAATAAAAATAATGAAAGTCAAAGAAGGAATAGAAAAAAATAAAGGATGTGAAAAATAAAAATAAAAATAAAAATAAACAATAGATAAAGTAATTAGGGAAGGAAGAAAAGTAAGACAATATAGCAAGTAAAAGGTAAATATAGGTGAAAAATAAATATAAAGTATATAGAGAGAATTATAGAAAGATATAATAAGACTAATAAGGAAAAATAACATGAATAAGATAAGAATAATGAACTAAATAAAAGTAGACATAGAGAGAGAAAAAATAATTAAGCAAAGAAAAGTGATATATATAGATAGGATTTTAATTATGGAGATTCACTCTCACTTTAGCACAAAAATCATTACCATGTAAATAAGTTTTACTACAATACCATTAAATCTATTAATTTCTTGGTATCTAAGTCTATTGAAATTAATGAATTTTGATGTGTACAAAAAAAGAGGGTAAAATATATTTTTGAGAATGATATTATATAATTTTGAATCATGTTGGTTTAGGGGGTCCTAACCCAGGTTAAGAGTTAGTTGCGCCAACCAACAAAGCCCTACACTACTGGCCCTTTCAACAACAACCCGCGTAGCGCAGCCTGCAGTCTCACCCGAAGCAGTATGGGGGGATGCAACAACCAAGTTTCTGCATTTAGAGGCTAATGTGATGTCTTTCTGCGCCTTGGATCTGCCCTCCCGCAGATCGATAAGCTCCCAAGGCACGTTGTTGCAACTCAGTTAAAGCATCCTTGAGACCTTTGCGAAGGCCCACTTTTAGTCCTTGTAGACCTTTAATATTCGATTCACCTACTTACGTGCATCATAAAGAAATCCTAAATTGGATTTTGCGCAGATCTACTTAATTCATCAGAAAACATAAGAGAAATCACCAAAATCTTCATGGAAGTGGCTAAGAATTCATTTCATATATTATTAAGAGAAATTTACATTCATGTAGCATTTAATCAATAATTCATAAACAATTATCCGCAACATATAACATTAAAGAGATAAACAGAAATACTCAGTAATTCTTCGGAAAACTATCTTTATTGATCTTCAATTCACTAATTACAGAATCAAACTTCCCTACGCACACAGTAGCAAGGGTCAACACACTCAGCTGCAGAGCCTTCCTTTCTCTACCTAAGCACAGGAAGCAGAGCCTTCCTACCTTAGCTCCTACCAAGACTCTTCAATGAACCTAATTATCTATCTAAGTTACTTCTTCCTTTCACTAAGACTCAACTATTTATAGAATTTTCCATACAATTCCATGGTCTGCAGACCATGGATGAATCTCAAAACCAACTCAAAACTTTACTTAAAACAATGGGCTAAGACCCTTTGACTATTATTCATATACGTGCTTCGCTTGCATAAATTGTGGAGATTTTACATCTTTTACAAAATTGCATACAAAAAATGACTAATTAATTCCATTCTGCCCTTGGGGACCCCATTCCAACATGACCCCAACACAAAGATCATGACTTGCCATCGAGTCACTCAGCTGGTTGTTCTACCATCTATAAGAGTTCGTTGAAGGCCTTGGCCAATGCTTGTAGCTCTGTTGTACTTTGTTCTACTGCTTGTTTCACCTCCTAGACCAGTTTCTCCATGGTTGGCCCCTCTACTACCAGCTGCATATTCCGTTGTGTCTACTGCATAGCCTTCAGCTTCTCAAGTATGGTTTGTGAGAACTGGCCAGATTCCTCTATCAAGGCACAAGATGTGCGCTAAGAATAGACTTATTCTTCTCCAATCTTGAATGTGTAACAATTTTTCTTTTCATTCCTGTAAATGCGCGAAACGTTGGACTGGCACCAACATCCATGCTATCAAGTTGATTTCATCGTACTACTACTGCGCTTCCCTAAGTTTCGTGCTTAATTGTTGTAGCGCAGGATCCTCCTGCAATGTATCCCAGAGGCCTAGTGCCTGAGTGAAGAGCTTGCCACACCCTTGAACAACAACATCTAGTTGAGCCATGGATTCTTTAATTGTCGCATTCCTTTGTTCCCAAACCTCTGTCATGTGGGCAGCTGCAACTTTAACTGCAGCTCATTTATCTGCATCCTAAGGTCAAAATTCACCTTCTCGACCTTCTCCTTTGAAGCGCGCACTGCAACAACCAATTTCTTGACCTTGTCTGAAGCCTTTACATCATCAGGCATACCCAACTCAGTTACAGATTTGTAGGCCTACTCGATTGTTGTGAATAGGTTTTGATGTTGTGTACGCAACTCCTCCTGCTCCTTCAAGGTCTAAGTCTTTTCTAGGAATGGTTGCTGATTGTTGACCTTGAACTCACTCGCAGTAGTGAGTGCGCATTGTTCTCTGAATTATAGCTCCTCAGCAACCCCCTCATCTAGCGCATGAATGAACTCAAGCGGTAGCACTGCAGGGTTCAGTCCCATGTCTTTCACTTTGTGAAGCATCACGCAATGCTCACCCGACTCCACGTGAACTAACCCTTAGGGTAAAGGAAAGACTTTTACATCCTGCGGTTAGTCAATCTCTGGTATTGCACTCCTTCCCTATGTCAGGCTTTCTTACGCATTGCTCGCCATCCCTACATCTGCCTAAATTATGTTTTCCTGGATCTACAGCTCATGCAGATCCTTTTGGACGCTCCTGAGTGTCTGCATGTATTTATGCTCGAATTGTTGCAACACATCTATCATTTTTTCTTGAATTGTTGTTGATCTTATCGAGATCGCCTCTATCAGCATCATGGGATCAACGTGCGTCTGCTTATTAGACTTATGTTTCTTTCACTGCCCACCTTGTTTCTCCTACGCATGCTTCTTCAGGATGAAAGAAGTGGTTTGCTCCTCATCACCACCTCCTCCTTTCCTTAACAACTCTTTCTTATCGGTGTGGTGGGAAGCAGACTTTTCGCTATCCTCTGTGTCCTTCTATTCGCATTCTTCCTGTGCTTTGTCAGTGTGATCCTTCTCCATGTAGGCCTTCTCTACAGTTGCCATAGCATCCTCCTTCTTCTTTTGCGTAGCCAATGTGTGCGCAACTTGCATAGCGACATCCTTATGATTCTCCGCAGCAGAGCTCTCTTCTTTTTCATGCATCTAACTCTGTAGGCATTTACCATTCCTGTGGCCAGAGCCCCAAAACTTCTTGGATATCTATATTCATCACCATATAAGGAAACAAGTGTCATTTCTGCTCAAGGTCTTTGTGCACTTTGATCGAGACCATATGAAAATCGGCTTTGAATTCTGCATAAGCTGATAACCGCGCTTATAAGGTGGGAGACAACCTCAACTGTTGGTTAACTTCCATATGCATATCCATCTCCATTAGAAGCCAAAATATCTTTGTCTCCTTAACTCTATCTAGATCTTTTGAGGAAGCAGAGCCTTCCTGCCTTAGCTCCTGCCCAAGACTCTTCAATGAACCCAATTATCTATCTAAGTTACTTCTTCCTTTCACTAAGACTCAACTATTTATAGAATTTTCCATACAATTCCATGGTCTGCGGACCATTAATGAATCACAAAACCGACTCAAAACTTTACTTAAAACAATGGGATAAGACCCTTTGACTCTTATTCATATACGCGCTTCGCTTGCACAAATTGTGGAGACTTTACATCTTTTACAAAATTGCATACAAAAAATGACTAATTAATTCCATTCTGCCCTTGGGGACCCCATTCCAACATGACCCGAACACAAAGATCATGACTTGCCATCGAGTCACTCAACTGGCTGTTCTACCATCTATAAGAGTTCATTGAAGGCCTTGGCCAATGCTTGTAGCTCCGTTGTACTTTGTTCTACTGCTTGTTTCACCTCCTAGACCAGTTTCTCCATGGTTGGCCCCTCTACTACCAGCTGCATAGTCCGTTGTGTGTACTGCATAGCCTTCAGCTTCTCAAGTATGGTTTGTGAGAATTGGCTAGACTACTCTATCAGGGCACAAGATGTGTGCTAAGCACAGACTTATTCTTCTCCAATCTTGAATTTGCAACAATTTTTCTTTTCATTCCTGTAAATGCGCGAAACGTTGGACTGACACCAACATCCATGCTATCATGTTGATTTCATCGTACTACTATTGCGCTTCCCTAAGTTTCGTGCTTAATTGTTGTAGCGCAGGATCCTCCTGCAATGTATCCCAGAGGCCTAGTGCCTGAGTGAAGAGCTTGTCACACCCTTGAACAACAACATCTAGTTGAGCCATGGATTCTTTAATTGTTGCATTCCTTTGTTCCCAAACCTTTGGCGTGTGGTCGGCTGCAACTTTAATTGCAGCTCATTCATCTACATCCTAAGGCCAATATTCACCTTGTCGACCTTCTCCTTCAAAGCGCGCACTGTAACAACCAATTTCTTGACCTTGTCTGAAGCCTTTACATCATCAGACATACCCAACTCAGTTACAGATTTGTAGGCCTACTCGATTGTTGTGACTAGGTTTTGATGTTGTGTGCGCAACTCCTCCTGCTCCTTCAAGGTCTAAGTCTTTTCTAGGAATGGTTTCTGATTGTTGACCTTGAACTCACTCGCAGTAGTGAGTGCGCATTTTTCTTTGAATTATAGCTCCTCAGCAACCCCCTCATCTAGCACATGAAGGAACTCAAGTGGTAGCACTGCAAGGTTTAGTCCCATGTCTTTCACTTTGTGAAGCATCGCGCAGTGCTCATCTGACTCCATGCGAACTAACCCTTAGGGTAAAGGAAAGACTTTGACATGCTGTGGTTAGTCAATCTCTGATATTGCACTCCTTCCCTATGTCAGGCTTGCTTGCGCTTTGCTCGCCATCTCTACATCTGCCTAAATTATGTTTTCCTAGATCTACAGCTCATGCAGATCCTTTTGGACGCTCCCGAGTGTCTGCATGTATTTCTGCTCGAATTGTTGCAGCACATCTATCATTTTTTCTCAAATTTTTTCATTGATCTTATCGAGATCGCCTCTATCAGCATCATGGGATCAACATGCGTCTGCTTATTAGACTTATGTTTCTTTCACTAGTCACCTTATTGCTCCTACGCACTCTTCTTTAGGATGAAAGAAGTGGTTTGCTCCTCATCGCCACCTCCTCCTTTCCCTAACAGTTCTTTCTTATCGGTGTGGTGGGAAGCAGAATTTTTGCTATCCTCTGTGTCCTTCTATTTGCGTTCTTCTTTCACTTTTTTAGTGTGATCCTTCTCCATGTGGGCCTTCTCTACAGCTGCCATAGCATCCTCCTTCTTCTTTTGCGTATCCAATGTGTGCGCAGCTTCCATAGCGACATCTTATGATTCTCCGCAGCAGAGCTCTCTTCTTGTTCATGCATCTAACTCTGTAGGCATTTACCATTCCTATGGCCAAAGCCCCACAACTTCCTGGATATCTATATTCATCACCATATAAGGCAACAAGTGTCATTTCTTCTCAGGGTCTTTGTGCACTTTGATCGAGACCGTATGAAAATCAGCTTTGAATTCTGCATAAGCCGATAACTGCGCTTATAAGGTGGGAGACAACCTCAACTGTTGGTTAACTTCCATATGCATATCCATCTCCATTAGAAGCCAAAATATCTTTGTTTCCTTAACTCTATCTGGATCTTTTGAGGAAGCAGAGCCTTCTTGCCTTAGCTCCTGCCCAAGACTCTTCAATGAACCCAATTATCTATCTAAGTTACTTCTTCCTTTCACTAAGACTCAACTATTTATAGAATTTTCCATACAATTCCATGGTCCGTGGTCCATGGATGAATCTCAAAACCGACTCAAAAATTTACTTAAAACAATGGGCTAAGACCCTTTGACTCTTATTCATATATGCGCTTCGCTTTCACAAATCATGGAGACTTTACATCTTTTACAAAATTGCATACAAAAAATGACTAATTAATTCCATTCTGCCCCTGGGGACCCCATTCCAACATGCCCCCAACACAAAGATCATGACTTGCCATCGAGTCACTCAGCTGGTTGTTCTACCATCTATAAGAGTTTGTTGAAGGCCTTGGCCAATGCTTGTAGCTTCGTTGTACTTTGTTCTACTGCTTATTTCACCTCCTGGACTAGTTTCTTCGTGGTTGGCCCCTCTACTACCAGCTGCATTGTCCACTGTGTCTACTAAATAGCCTTCAGCTTCTCAATTATGGTTTGTGAGAACTGGCTAGATTCCTATATCAGGGGACAAGATGTGTGCTAAGCACAGACTTATTCTTCTCCAATCTTGAATGTGCAACAATTTTTCTTTTCATTCCTGTAAATGCGAGAAACGTTGGACTGGCACCAACATTCATGCTATCATGTTGATTTCATCGTACTACTATTGTGCTTCCCTAAGTTTCGTGCTTAACTGTTGTAGCGCAGGATCCTCCTACAAGGTATCCCATAGGCCTAGTACCTGAGTGAAGAGCTTGTCGCACCCTTGAACAAAAACATCTAGTTGAGCCATGGATTGTTTAATTGTCGCGTTCCTTTGTTCCCAAACCTCTGGCATGTGGTCGGCTGCAACTTCAACTGCAACTCATTTATCTGCATCCTAATGTCAAAATTCACCTTGTCGACCTTCTCCTTCGAAGCGCGCACTGCAACAGCCAATTTCTTGACCTTATCTGAAGCCTTTACATCATCAGGCATACCCAACTCAGTTACAGATTTGTAGGCCTTCTCGATTGTTGTGACTAGGTTTTGGTGTTGTGTGCGCAACTCCTCCTGCTCCTTCAAGGTCTAAGTCCTTTCTAGGAATGGTTGTTGATTCTTGACCTTGAACTCACTCGTAGTAGTGAGTGTGCATTATTCTCTGAATTATAGCTCCTCAGCAACCCCCTCATCTAGTGCATGAAGGAACTCAAGTGGTAGCACTGCAAGGTTCAGTCCAATTTCTTTCACTTTGTGAAGCATCGCGCAATGCTCATCCAACTCCACGTGAACTAACCCTTAGGTTAAAGGAAAGACTTTGACATCCTGCGATTATTCAATCTTTGATATTGCACTCCTTCCCTATGTCAGGCTTGCTTACGCTTTGCTCGCCATCCCTACATCTAACTAAATTCTGTTTTCCTGGATCTACAGCTCATGCAGATCCTTTTGGACGCTCCCGAGTGTCTGTATGTATTTCTGCTCGAATTGTTGCAGCACATCTATCATTTTTTCTCAAATTTTGTCGTTGATCCTATCGAGATCGCCTCTATCAGCATCATGGGATCAATGTGCATCTTCTTATTAGACTTATGTTTATTTCACTTCCCACCTTGTTGCTCCTACGCACGCTTCTTCAGGATGAAAGAAGTGGTTTTCTCCTCATCGCCACCTCCTCCTTTCCCTAACAGCTCTTTCTTATCAGTGTGGTGGGAAGCAGAATTTTCACTATCCTCTGTGTCCTTCTATTCGCATTCTTCCTGCGCTTTGTTAGTGTGATCCTTCTCCATGTGGGCCTTCTCTACAGTTGCCATAGCATCCTCCTTCTTCTTTTGCGTAGCCAATGTGTGTGCAACTTGCATAGCGACATCCTTATGATTCTCCGCAACAAATCTCTCTGCTTGTTCATCCATCTAACTCTATAGGCATTTACCATTACTGTGGCCAAAGCCACACAACTTCCTGGATATCTATATTCATCACCATATAAGGCAACAAGTGTCATTTCTACTCAGGGTCTTTGTGCGCTTTGATCGAGACCGTATGAAAATCGGCTTTGAATTCTGCATAAGCCGATAACTTTTCTTATAAGGTGGGAGACAACCTCAACTGTTGGTTAACTTCCATATGCATATCCATCTCCATTAGAAGCCAAAATAGCTTTGTCTCCTTAACTCTATCTAGATCTTTTGAGGCCAATAATGATCCAAGTCGTGCTACCTCGAGCAATTCTCTTTGTGTGAAGGAAATTGGCTATCCTCCGGTAGCTTCTAGGCAACCAAAACAATCGAAAACAACAACCAGGCATAATGAAATTGTCTGCTCTCACCCTGGGCCTCACGAAAGTTTGCGAGGAACCCTTGACATAGATACTTGGCCCAATGTTACTGAACCCCCTTTGCACACTGAGAGGCAAGAAAAATGCCCAGCACCGGAATTTCATCTGCGCAAAATTTTATCATTATTTTTCCTGATTGAATCTTGGCATCCAACTGTAGTGTTGGGTCTAATATGGAGGTGATAGAGTACCTACGCGACATTTTTATTAGACCAAACTCCTTCTTCATTTTATTTAGCAAATCTTTCTCTCTGGGTTTTCCTCCAAACTCCT
This sequence comes from Pinus taeda, assembly GCA_000404065.3. Classification (NCBI taxonomy): domain Eukaryota; kingdom Viridiplantae; phylum Streptophyta; class Pinopsida; order Pinales; family Pinaceae; genus Pinus; species Pinus taeda. The sequence goes on along the minus strand of APFE031412569.1, from coordinate 8,173 downwards.
TAGTAGGGTTTGCACCTTTGTAAGGTAACTTAGTGATCCTGTGGATCAACATTTCGGTGATAGGGACAGGCTCTCCTATCCATAATCACCCATCATGCACCAACACTAGGAGCTGACACGCACAGACCGTATTAATGGGGTTGCAGTGATAATGTGGTACCAACAATAGATTGAGAAACCTTGACTACTCAACATCGCGCACCCACTTCATGGGCTCCAAAGTTGTAACCCTCATGTCTTCAAAATAGGTTTCCTGAATGTACTTGTGAGTCACCAAGTGCAGAAACTTTGTGTGGTCTGTGAGGTCTCAATCTTCCATTATGAACAATGGAATGTGCGCTAGCCTAGGACCCTCAAACACACCTTGCTCAAGAAGCAAAGGTGTTGACACTGAAAATTTACCTGTATCAGGATTCTTCATGACCTTAGATTTTCCCTTGTGTGGAGGGATATAGTAAGGAAGCCTCGTCATAGGCTCCACCCTTTTGGAATCAACATCCTCCATTCCATGGAATTCTTCCTCCTCCAGGTCCACTACTTTTTCTGGCTACTTATCGTTTTTCTTCTTTGCATGTGTTTTGGTATACTTCCTTGGTGATGCGTGCACCAGCACCAGCTTCTTCGATTTTTCCTTCATAGCTGGTTTCTTTTCTTTCTTAGCAAGCTGCTTTTCTTTAGCCATAGTTTGTTTTGGCCTAGGTGACCTCGATGCTGTGGGCACTGTAGGTGTAGCCTCTACACTATATACCTCTGATCATGGCACGTCAGACATAGTTACTCCCTAACTCAAGGCTTTGGTGGGGTTAGTGGTAGTCATTCTCTCCGTAAATAACTCTTGGGCTAGGGGAGAATATTTTGCTAGTGACAGTAATTCTTCCGAGAATGCTCGGCTCATATGTGACAGACAAAAAAATTCACCAACAAGTCTTAGAGCGCAAAGTTTCTTTGTTGGACCAACACGTGCAATTTATAGGGTTTTTGAATTCAAGTCTGATTGTTGCCCCCAAATTCTGATAATAAATGTTGTTTCAACGAAAAATATTCAAATATTTTTTCCTTAATTGCTGCCACCCCGCTCCTCCTAACTGCTCTCAGGTTGATCCAAAATGGATCCTAAAACCTCTAAGTCTTCATGTATATTAACTATTAGAAACACTATTGCAAGGGAAAACAGTGAAAGAATGGCAGAAAACAGAGCTATCAGAAGTTCAAATGTCACTGCACCAGAGCCATTGGATTAGAAAGATCAATGGTCCAGATTGAATCGAGATATCGTAATCGGAGAGGCCAACAGAGTATATCGGAGGAATCCCTAAGGGAAATGTGATTGTAATCATCAATACAATGTGAGCCATTGATCAAGCACGCAGATCAACGGTGGACATGAATGGAAACATATCGCATTGCAATTCTCTAAGAGGAGGACTTAACATAGGTTGCAGACTTAAGCAATATGCGATGACCGCATTATCACATCACAAAGAACTGAGGGACAAGGATGAAGCTCGTAGACTTAAGACTATGTGATGAGAACTTCATTGAAAACCGTTGGATCTGGAAAGGAATGGATGGTTGCAACTAAAATTTGTGATCAGAACGATTGGGGTGATCAGAGATCAGGGATTGGGAGTGCAACAGAGTAAAGGACCGTTTGAGCAGCAATACCGCCGATCCGCTGATAACCGATGAGGCTGATCGGAGCAATTGGGGATCAGAGATCTGGTAATACAAAGGACCGTTGACATGTGATATGAGATTGCGATCAAGCCAGACCCAATAGGAATTATAGATGTGGCTCTATAATATTTGATTTCCGATATAAAAGCGTTTGTCGGGTTTTTCAGTGTTTTAATGTATTTTGTGTATTTCTGTTATAAACCCAAATACAAAGGAAACCATGGCATATGGGCGCTTGTGACTTGCGATAGTGATGCAAAAACAGACCCAATAGGATTATAGGTCAAATTCAATATCTTTTGAAGTCCAGCCTTGGCGGATTTTCCACTTTTTTTTAGTTTTTTCCCAATATTTCTCTGTGTAAACAGAGAACTGTAATTTTAAGGGATTTTCACTCGTGCTGGTCCTTTCCATTTGAAAACAGGTGGCCACCATACCTTAGAGCATTTTGCAATGATTGTTTAAGCTCTACAAGGATTTGAACGGACAACAGCCGGGAGCCAGAAAGCCTGAGAATGGAGCTGAACTGACAGTGCCGATGGGCTTAAAAGCCATTCAATGGCAGAGAGCAGGGAGAGGAAGTTGCTCAGAGATAGAGAGTCAAGGAGAGTCTGTTCTCACATTAAATCCCTGAGTCAAGACATTTAGAATCTGTAATATCAGTACCATAGTTATTTGCCCTGTTTCTCTAGCATTAGATGACTTTCTCTGTTGCTCCAAATACTACTTAGTGATTAAGTGGAAAACATCTTTAACAACAGTCCAAAGAATGGTTACAGGATCATGTTCTTCAATGGAGTACCCCTAAGAAATTATCTTTATCAAAGAATGACTACTAATATAGCTCAACAAGGATTTCATAGGGACCCTTTCACTAATAGCTTCTACAATAATGATGAAGGATCACAGACTCCCCCTCATTGTATGCATCATCTCCTTTTGGCAGTGTCTTCCCATCAAATGCTTAGATTGTCAAAATTCAGGCCAATGACATATTTTTTTGGCTGGAGAGTTCATGGGACTTTCGGATTGTATTTCCTTCCTTCTCCATACTTGTGTAACTTTCTTCTTTTTCATGGTTCTAGCTTGTGTACGAGCTCAAGTTAAGTTACAATCACGTGCCATATGACCAATGTTATGACACTTGAAGCATTCTACATTATTCATGAATAAGAATTCATGATTTCTTCCTGCAAAATTGTTCCTTGGAGATTGTTGGGGACCATAATATCTATCTCTATGAGATGGTTGGGGACCATAACATATATCTTTATGATATGCTTTACAGTCTTTTGCCATGTGACCAAATTTTGTACAAGAATAACAATAACCAAAAAATGAACTTTGGTACTTGAGAGATGGAGATTTCCTTGATGTACTTCTAAAGCCTCTCCGCCTTGAGATTCTTTGATGATAACCATTGCCTCTCGCATCTTTGACATCATCTACATTTATTCTTGGTGTAAGATTTCTTCTTGGAGTAGGATTTCTTCTTGTAGCATGATTTCTTCTTGGAATAATAATTCTTCTATTGTAGCCTTGATTTTTATCCTTGCCTTTGCTGGAACTGGGAGCATTGTTGACACCTAATCCTCGGTGATTGGGGGAATTGAATGTGAACAGCCATCAAGAAGATGAACTGAACGATCACATTCATGTATATAATAGATAGCTGGCTAATTGAATAAACGAATCAGTTTTCTGGAGTTACTCTTGGCCTGACATGGTATCAGAGCACAGGTCCCAGGTTCTTTTTTTAACCTTGCTTTGTAACTCATGTCCACTTCTTGTCTTCTGCTCCTCTGTCCAACACCTGAAGGAAACGCCTGCCTGAAGGTAACGCTGCCTGAAGCTGCATACCAAACATCTGAGAGAGTGAAACGTGTGCCTGAAGGTAACGTTGTTGTATTGAGCAGATATTAAAGAAAAACACTGTTTGATATATGTATGGAGCTGATTGAAATGATGTGCTGGTATTAAAAACACTGATATGTATCTAAAGAAAAACGTTGTTTGATGTAGCTGATTGAAACGTTGTTTGATGGAGCTGATTGAAACGTTGTTTGATGGAGCTGATTGAAACGGTGTGAATTTCCATTGCTGCTGGTGATTGAAATGATGTTTGATATATGGTTTGATATTTGAAACGTTGTTTGTCTTGAAGCTGCCTGGTATATGCCATACGCTGTTTGACATGGTAGCGAACTATTGTTGCTGATATTTTAACGCTGTTTGATGAGATGTGAATCTATAAAACTTTCAGTATTACCTTAATCGACTTGAATGGTCAAATCTTGATTTGCGTCCTTTACATGTGGGCCTGAGTCATTACACAAAGATCCAAGGGACAACAAGTCTTCATCGAGTATCATCCAGTCACCACTGTTTTCATTCCACTAACAACAACAGTATTCCATTATGCTGAGAACAATCTAAGCCTTGCACGTGGTTGATAGCGTATGCATCCACCACTCATTCTAGTTGGAGCCTCACTTGTTCGTATGCTCTGCTGCGAACAATGCTGGTATGTGCACAGTGGGCCATGTTATATGTTGTTGATTGAAGTGTTGTGTTGAACGATGCATTGAAAAAGGCGTTAGGTGATAGTGTGGACGAATATTGGTGGACCCATAACTATGGTACATTTTATATATTCATTTTTGTGTTAAAGTTTATGAATACCTTAAGGAGTATTGAAATCTTTTTACCCCTTTGAGAAAAAGTTGACTGTAGAGTAGCAGAAGTTTTTCTTCATAAGAGAAATTTTTTTTGCCATCAGAAGTATTAGTCTATCAGCAAAATTTTTTTTTATATCAGCAGAAGTAATCTTTTACAAAATGCATTCAATCATCTCTATGATAGGAATAGTTCTCACTGGCAAGGAGAACTATCCTGACTGGTCCCGGATGGTACAACACACCC
>APFE031412568.1:0-36186 GCA_000404065.3 Pinus taeda | reverse complement strand
ACCTTTCTTGCTCATTTTCTTCTTCCTCTTCACAATCTATGTAGAATAATTTCTTCTCACCACACTTATGACCTTTAGTGTATTTTCTATCACAACTGTAACAAAGCCCTTTTTCTCTTTTTTCTTCCAATTATTGTGGTGTCAACCTTATAGGATATTGAAGACTAGGGGCAAAAACACTTCCATCTTTATAGTTTTGAGTGGTATGCTTCCTGGTTGCCATAATTTTGCTTTCCATTTTTCTTGCTAACCTAAATGCCTTCTCTAGTGAATTGGGTTCCCAAAGGCGAACATCATGTTGGATATTATTCTTTAAAGTCCCTATGAAAACATCAAACCTATGCTCCTCTGGAATATTTTTTACCCTTATGTTCAATTTTTGGAACTCCTCAATGTGCTCCATTATTGAACCCTTTTGTTTGAGACTTATCAATTGGCTAAAAAAAGTGTTGCTTTTTGTATCCTCATAATGTGTTGTCAATTCTTTCGTAAAAATTGCCCAAGTGATATTTTGTTTACGAGAGCAAAGCCATTGATACCATACAAACTGATTTAGTTCCAAATATAAAGTTGCGATACGTACCTTTTGTGTGTTTTACACATTATTGAGATCAAAAAATTGCTCCATCTGTAATATCTATGTTGTGGAATCCTTGCCATCAAACTTCCTCATATCGCTTTTTGGAATATGGTGGGCCTTCCATCCAACTTTAGAGTCTATGAAATCATGATTAACATTTCTTTTGTTCGCATCATGAGTTTCCTTTACTACCCTTTCACCATTAGTAAGTATTTCCTGTAGAAAATTTGTCAAATCTATCTTCAAATCTATATTAAAACGTTAATCTTAGCTTCCACGCCCCTTATCTTAGATTCCACACCATTTATCTTAGCTTCTTTTAGATTTTGTGAGAGTGAAATTTGTTGCACTTGGTCTTGTAATTTTGATATATCATGTAGCATTTCTTCCTCTTCTTCATGAGTCATGCTAGAGCTTTCAGGTTGCTTACTAGGTGTTTGCATTTTCTTTCCTTTGGGCATCAGTTATCGATAATAATTCTCTACTATGCCCTTTGAATTTCTTCAAAATATTTTTTTAAACCAAGCTTAAGCAAAAATTTAAAAAAATCTACACACCCTTTTTCACTTTGTAGGAGCTCGATATTGCCTCTGATGTATCTCTGTAATTTCGAATCATCCAGTTTTGAAGTTGTGACTTGCAGTAGCCCTTTGTGTCCTCTTTCCAATGCCACCAGTCTGATCCCAATTGGATTCTCCAAGGAAGAGTTATGCCAAATCTCCCACAGTGACCTGCTTATATACTAGTTCAGTAGAGCGAACTTGTACGACATGCCACGTGTCCCCGTTTCGACCTTTGGCTCTAAAAAATATATACAAGAAATTACAGTCTGTCCTCTTTCTATACCTTATGAAATTTCAATCTGATGTTGAGAGAGAAAGTTACGACAATTTTCCCCAGGTCACCTGTTTGGAATGTAATTCAGGAGTCTGCAAAAAAAACCAACTTCCTCAGACCATATCTCCGGAAATATAACACAAAAAGCTTTGAAATTTGGACTCGAGGTTCAGTGCGATTTCATCTCAAATGGGTTTTATTTTTCGCTTTTGAAATGTCACATAAACAAATTTATAGCGAAAATGCCACGATGACCTATTTGGAGCAGTGAAACCCTAGAATCCAAAGCTCTGATACCAAATGTTATGAAACCAGCTCTCAAAAAGATAGAAAAGATAGATCAACGCCTTAGAATTCAGCCTCTTCGAGGGGGCAACCTCCTTTACATTACACAAATGAATGATTCTTTGATGATTCAAATGACAAAACCTCCTTTCTATATGTAGGAGTCTAAGGAATCACAATATAACCCAGCCGACCTAACAATAATAATATAAAGGCACAAAAATAACAATAGAGGGATTCTAGGAGACACAGTAATAACAGTATGGGGACATTAGGGGTACAACAATATTTATAAGGGATAAACTACAATAGTAATCGGGTAATCACTAGTATTATAGGGACCTAACAATCTTAGTGTGACTTTATGCCTTCCTGCATCCTTTTAGAGGAGGAGATTCTTTTTTCTCATGATCATGCTTCTCAAGGTAGAAGTAATGATCCATGTTACATGCAACCATATGAGATGACATTGTAATATTAAACACAAGCATACATACCTAATTTTACTTTTAGGTAATCTAGGCCTTGTCCTGGATGTCTTTATCCTTTCCTACAATGTCCAATGAGGTTCCCAAGAGATATATCCCTCAAGTTTGAATGCCATGGATTTTGTCAATCATGAATCCCATGGTGATGTCATGAGCTCTTGTTCCTAATGCTTCCATGATGCCACGATGCATCTTATTGTCATGATAATATCTATAACATAAGATTTAGGAGCTTAAGATAGGACCTTTTTGTGAGGGATACTATCTTACTCATAGGAGAGAATTGTTACTCTGTCTTTCCTTGACCCTTTTCTTCAGCTTATTCCATCTTTCAATGATATGAGCTTCCAAAATTTTTCTATGGTATTGAACCCTAAATATACTTATTAGGCTAGAGTTGGGAAATTTAGGCTAGGCTAGGCTAGGATCATCTACGCCAGATTAGGCTAGGCTAGGCTAGAGTAGGATTTTTAGAGTAGGCTATGTTAGAGTAGGCTAGCATATGCTAGGCTAACCTAGGCTAGACTAGGCTTGGCTAGGTTTGTGCATGCTAGAATATGTTTGAGTAGGCTAGGGTATGCTATGATAACCTAGGATAGAGTAGGCTAGGCTAGGTTTGAGTAGCCTAAGCTATGCTAAATCACATTAGGCTATTTTATGCTAGAGTAGGCTATGCTACTATAGCCTAGGATATCTAGGCTAAGCCAGGCTAGAGTAGACTAGATCAGGCCAAGCTAGGCTACATCAAGTAAGAGTAGGTCAGACTAGTCTAGAGTAGGCTAGGCTAGTCTAGGCTAGGCTAAGTTAGAGTAGGCTAGGTTAGGATAGGCTAGGCTAGGCTAGGATAGAGTAGGATAATCTACAACATGCTAGGTTAGGCTAAACTAGAACAGACTAAGCTACGCTAGGTTGGAGTAGTCTAGGCTAGAGAAAGTTAGGCTAGGGTAAGCTAGGTAAGACTAGAGTAGGCTTCACTAGGGTAAGGTAGAGTAGGCTAGGATAGACTAGGCTAGAGTAGGTTACGTTAGGCTAGTCTAGAGTAGGCTAGGCTAGGAAAGAGTAGGCTAGATTATGCAATAATAGGCTATGCTATGCTAGAGAAGTGTAGGCTAGAGTATGGTAAGGTAGGGTAGGGTAGGCTAGGTTAGTCTAATCTAGAGTTGACTAGGTTAGGCTAGAGTAGTCTAATGTATGATAGGGTAGAGAAGTCTAGGCTAGTGTAGTCTAAGCCAAAGTGAGCTAGGTTAGGGTAGAGTAGGTTAGGTTTGGCAAGATTAGGTTAGGCTAGGCTAGGGTAAGATAGCCTATAGGTTAGGATAAAGTATGCTGTGCAAGAGTATTCTAAGATAGATTATTATAGGGTAAGGTAGGAATTGATGGTTTTGGATCCATAAACATATAGAGGATCTCCCCGCTATGAAGTCCCATTTAGACCTAACACCTTTTGGTGTAGGAGTCCTATTCAGTATGCGCATGGTGAGTTGTTAGTTGCAACTATGTCAATGTTCTTCTACTAGAGAGTGGGGAAGAAAAGTGAGCCTCTAAGTGAGAGGTAATTGTACCTCCCAAGAGGAGACACACATGAACCCGAAGGATCCATCTAACATCCAACGAAATAGTCAACAACGAATGCGACGATCGTTACAACCAATAAATGAGGAAATATATATCTAGTATCCCAAGGAATACTCCACAAGGATGGGAAAACAATAACAACCATTATAACACATTCTCAATAAGATAAGCACCAAAATAACCGAAATACTTCAACTATATTAGCACATGTGAAAGCAAACATGAAATACAAATGTCCACATAATAGTCTTACAAACACTCATATTCCGTGCATGAAGAACATGTTGGCCTTAAAGGATTATGTTAATAAGTAAAAGTTCCAAGACACATGTTTACAATGTACATCACTAGTCCTAATAGTGGGACATTAGAGCCACTCCTTGCTCCTCAAAGAACTAGTTGATCTCTCTATTTCCTTGCGGGAGGAGCCTAGGTGAAAATTCCTTTGCATACAATGAGGGAGTATATATAACCAAGGGTGACTCTTTAACTACCCTCCTGGTTGTTTGACTTCCTATGACTTTTCAACTTACATGACTCTTTACATTCCATGTGTGTCCTTTGGACTTCCACTTTACAATACATTTGCGTACCATATACATGGTCCACAATAGTGATGTGGCATATGACAACTCATGACATGACATGACACGACACTGCTGACATGGACTACTTGACGATGTGGAAATGTGAATTCATTGTTGGTGCTAAGTGTTGGATGCCTTCTTGGATATGCTTTCTCTTCATCTCTGCATGGCTTGGTGATGCATAATATTTAATGATCTTTAGTATTGGATGGTTGTTGCAATGTCCCTTTGCTTTCTCTCGATTGATCAACTTGTGGGTTCAACTACAAGAGAGTATTTAGGCATGCTTCCTTCATGTTCTCCTTCTCCATCACCTTTCGATGACATGATAGTGTACATGTTCTTGCAATTCACTCATGACCAAACGACATCAATCTGAAAACCCTAGTCTAATTTGATGCATTTTGATCCATCAACTAAGCCCTAGACAAGTGGCGGGATGGGAAGAGGGGCCTAGGACTATGCATTGTGCAGTTTCAGTAGTTAGGTGGAGAGCTTGGGTTGTGAAACTACGCAATGTGCAACTTAGGGTAGCTTGAATGACATGGTTGCGCAATTTCTGGAGGTAATGGGGTCAGGCTGAGGGAAAGGACATTGGGAAACACAACTGCATAGTTTTGGATGTAAAGGGAGGTTGCGCTTTTGCACATTATGCAGTTCCAATAGTCGAGGTAAAATCTTGAGGGTTGAAGATATGAAATGTGTCATTCAAGGCAGTTGGGAGACATAACTGCACAACTTTGAGGGTCAAGGTTAGGAGCTAAGCACAAGAATTGCATAGAGTAGTAGCTTTGGGAGACATGGACTGCGCATTGTACAATTCCAAGCAACAAGTTCCCGGTTTTGGGGTCGAGTTGGATAGTGTGTATTTGTGTTTTGTGTTTATGTCTCGTATTTTCTTTTTCGTGTGATTTAGAATTGGTATGTGGGTAGTTTCTGTACTGTGTTGAACCTTAAGTGCAATCACACGCTAGGCTACTTTGATGAGATAGCAACTAGATGATTGGGGCTAGTGTAGGACTAATTTCTATTTGTGTGGCTAGCTAGCGATAGATATGATAATTGCGACACTAGGTTAGGCTTTAGGATGACTGTGCTACGCTTGTGAGATTATGCTCGAGAATTTTTGTATGGATGCTAGGTATGTTTACATGTTTGGGTAAGGTGATATGCATGTAGACCGGCTTGAGTAGGTTATGTTGGGCTTGCAAAGCTTGCAGGACAAGTAGGTATGTAGCAATAGTAGTTATGCTAGTCTGGAGAAGGGTAGCTCCCTATGGTAAGGTATGGTATGAGTCTAGTGTTTAATCTATAGTTTACTAGGTTAGCTTAGTGTCTATTTTTTTAGTTTATTTTTGTCTAGCTTCCTCTTCTTCATGAGTCATGCTAGAGCTTTCAGGTTGCTTACTAGGTGTTTGCATTTTCTTTCCTTTGGGCATCATTTATCGATAATAATTCTCTACTATGCCCTTTGAATTTCTTCAAAATAATTTTTCAAACCAAGCATAAGCAAAAATTTTAAAAAATCTACACACCCTTTTTCACTTTGTAGGAGCTCGATATTGCCTCTGATGTATCTCTGTAACTTTGAATCATCCAGTTTTGAAATTGTGACTTGCAGTAGCCCTTTGTGTCCTCTTTCCAATGCCACAAGTCTGATCCCAATTTGATTCTCCAAGGAAGAGTTATGCCAAATCTCCCACAGTGACCTGCTTATATACTAGTTCAGTAGAGCGAACTTGTACGACATGCCACGTGTCCCCGTTTCGACCTTTGGCTCCAAAAAATATATACAAGAAATTACAGTCTGTCCTCTTTCTATACCTTATGAAATTTCAATTTGATGCTGAGAGAGAAAGTTACGACAATTTTCCCTAGGTCACCTGTTTGGAATGTAATTCAGGAGTCTGCAAAAAAAACCAACTTCCTCAGACCATATCTCCGGAAATATAACACAAAAAGCTTTGAAATTTGGACCCGAGGTTTAGTGCGATTTCATCTCAAATGGATTTTATTTTTCACTTTTGAAATGTCACATAAACAAATTTATAGCGAAAATGCCACGATGACCTATTTGGAGCAGTGAAACCCTAGAATCCAAAGCTCTGATACCAAATGTTATGAAACCATCTCTCAAAAAGATAGAAAAGATAGATCAATGCCTTAGAATTCAGCCTCTTCGAGGGGGCAACCTCCTTTACATTACACAAATGAATGATTCTTTGATGATTCAAATGACAAAACCTCCTTTCTATATGTAGGAGTCTAAGGAATCACAATATAACCCAGCCGACCTAACAATAATAATATAAAGGCACAAAAATAACAATAGAGGGATTCTAGGAGACACAGTAATAACAGTATGGGGACATTAGGGGTACAACAATATTTATAAGGGATAAACTACAATAGTAATCGGGTAATCACTAGTATTATAGGGACCTAACAATCTTAGTGTGACTTTATGCCTTCCTGCATCCTTTTAGAGGAGGAGATTCTTTTTTCTCATGATCATGCTTCTCAAGGTAGAAGTAATGATCCATGTTACATGCAACCATATGAGATGACATTGTAATATTAAACACAAGCATACATACCTAATTTTACTTTTAGGTAATCTAGGCCTTGTCCTGGATGTCTTTATCCTTTCCTACAATGTCCAATGAGGTTCCCAAGAGATATATCCCTCAAGTTTGAATGCCATGGATTTTGTCAATCATGAATCCCATGGTGATGTCATTAGCTCATTGTTGGTGCTAAGTGCTGGATGTCTTCTTGGATATGCTTTCTCTTCATCTCTGCATGGGTTGGTGATGCAGAATCTTTAATGATCTTTAGTATTGGATGGTGGTTGTAATGTCCCTTTGCTTTCTCTCGATTGATCAACTTGTGGGTTCAACTAAAAGAGAGTATTTAGGCATGCTTCCCTCATGTTCTCCTTCTCCATCACCTTACCATGACATGATAGTGTACATGTTCCTGCAATTCACTCATGACCAAACGACATCAATCTGAAACCCTAGTCTAATATGATGCATTTTGATCCATCAACTGAGACTGGGACAAGTGACGGGATGGGAAGAGGGGCCTAGTGACTATGCATTATGCAGTTCCAGTAGTTAGGTGGAGAACTTGGTTTGTGAAACTACGCAATGTACAACTTAGGGTAGCTTGAATGACAGGGTTGCCCAATTTCTAGAGGTAGTGGGGTCAGGCTAAGGGAAAGGACATTAGGAAAGACAACTGCATAGTTTTGGATGTAAAGGGAGGTTACGCTTCTGCACATTATGTAGTTCCAATAGTCGAGGTAAAAGCTTGAGGTTTGAAGATATGAAATGCGTCATTCAAGGCAGTTGGGAGACATAATTGCGCAACTTTGAGGGTCAAGGTTAGGAGCTAGGCACAAGAATTGCACAGAGCATTAGCTATGGAAGACATGGACTGCGCATTGTGCAGTTCCAAGCAACGAGTTCAAAACTTAGAGGTCTTAGATTGTGCACTACACAGTTCAGTTGGGCCTTGATGAAGCTAAGTTTCTTGGTCGGGAAGATTTTCTGAAAATGGCTAAGTGTGGGATAGGTGATGAACTGTGATGAACCTTAACTGCAATCACATGCTTAGCATACTTTGATGGCACAACAACATAGATCATTGAGATAGGTGAAGGAAGAATTTCCCTTTGTGTGACTACCTAATGATAAGATATGAAAATTGCAGCACTTAAGATAGAATTTAGGATGACCATGACGACACTTGTCAGACAATCCTCAAGAATTTTTGTATGGATGCGACATATGTTTACATGTTTGGGGAAACTCATATACATGAAGACCGACCTTCAAAACCAACACAATAGGCTTGAAAACATTGCATGACAACCATGCATGCCAAAATACGATAGTTAACCCAATATGTAAAAGGGACCAGAGCCCTCCAGGAAAGCTCATGAAATGAGCTCTAGTGTTTGCAACAACAATGTACAACCTTTAGCTTGTTGAACCTTTTTTTAAGTTTATTTTTGGAGCTACCTTTGTTATCTCAACTCTCTCATAATCTTTCACATTTAGAGTATTCTTGGAGCATTCTTTAATTGGGGGAAATAGGGAAAAGGAAGGTAAAGAAAGTAAGAGGAAATAAGGATGAAGCAAGAAAGAGCGAGACTCAAGTAGCTACAATGGGATTACTCGCAGCTTTCAAGTTGCATGTATGATTTCCTTGATATTTTTTGCAAACATGTTACATGCATCTGTTTTTTTGGTTCTCTTTTTTCCATTGGCATGGGTTTTCCAACCGCGTCAGTGGGTTTTAGCCTTCCCTTGTCATTTATGGATAGCCATGGTGTGATGGGGTTCTCTTGTTTTGGTTGAGCTAGATTGTCAACTAGATTCGAAGCTGAGTTGGGTGGTCTTAATATTAGAATCCCTTGATGGGATACACGGTAAAACTTGGTTGTGAGTACCCTTGATTGGACCTAGAAATCCCTTGACCGATTATGGTGGGATACACAGTAAATCCAAGACAATGGTGACCTTGTAGGCCTAGGAATCCCTTAACCGGTAATGGCGGGATACACGGTAAATCTGAGAGGTGGAGGCAAAAAAATTCCTCACATTTTAGGTGGATAGATCCAGACGCATCCATTCTTGTTTAGGCCCCGGTGATCTGATGGGATTGTGGTAAATCCTGGTTATAATGATGAGGGTTTTGGGCCTAAGAATTGCTTGGTGGATATCTGGTAAACCTCAAGGAAGCCTTCATTCATTCTATTATGAGTCCCACATTCATGCTTGGAATGTGGCACGGGGTTGATTGGATGAAAGAAAGATTTGGTTCAGCCCAATCTATGGTCGGGTGGTTCATGGAAGTCCTTCACTTGGTTGGATTTGCATTTGTTAATAATATCTCTTTTCCTCTTGTGTTCTACATGTAAATGTACTTATTATTATGTTGTTTTTATGGTTGTTCTATATTTCTTATCATGTTGGTTATAAGCATGGTTCATGATAGAATTTGGTTATGGATCTCATCGTGATTTCATTAGTACAATAAATGTGAATCAATATATGTCCTAATAAATGATAATGCAACTATTATGATAAGGCATAAATTATTCCTAACAGTTCTTAGATAAGTATGAGACCCCTATGGTCTGATCTGTTGTTATGGCCTATAGATTACATGTTTATGATATGTTTGACAAAATTCATGCTATGGCTAGTAGGGGTTAGATCAATTCCTTATACCAATGTTCGCATTAATACAAGGAAAATTTTAAGGATGGAAATCTATTCTAAAGTTTAGAAACCTTGGCGATTTTCACTAGTACATAATATGCAATTTGTAAAGTGTTTGACATTTTTTTTTGTAAAAGTATTTAAATTTCTAAATATTTTTTTTGGAAAAAGCATGGAAAATTAGCCCAATTGCGAATATTAACCCCTAAATTTTTCCCTTCTTTAATATCTTTAATTCATTGTTATTTATCATTTCTAGAAGTTCCATGAAGTTTTGGGCAAAGGCCTGAGACCAAGTCCTGAAAAAGTGGCACACAATCCGGGGTCACTAGCTCATAACTACCTGAAGAAGGCCACAATCACATGCATGCCTTGCTTGGGGAGTGATCAAAGGGTCTCATTAGTGTTCTACAAGACTCTTCTTATACTATCACCTGCATGTGTTATGTAGTCTCTACCTGCTTGTACATAACACATTATTGATTTCCACATCTATCCATTGAAAAATATTGATACAGGTTCCCCTTCATATTCTTGATCGAATTCAATCCATTATTTGATGTCTAGGTTCACCCAAACATGAACTAGTGTAAAGATACGAAAGCTTGAAAGAGAAAGGAAAGGGACAATAATGAATAAAGAATCTCACACTAAATTGGGATACCTCATATCCACTACCTTAAAAATTCCTCCATCGTCTTGACCATGAGATATTAACATTAGAACGAATAGCCCAAAAATTTAAGGGTGTACTCTAATAAATGGTGTGACCCCTTTCTGTGAATTTTTCATGGTCAGTTTTTCCTAAATGGAGTGTATATTTTTTAGAATCACAAGTCTAAGTTGTGTAATCTATATAGTTTGAGTACCCCTTCCATCTTTTAGTGCATTAAATATATTTAGACATTCAAAAATTCACCTTAAACAACAAGAAATTTCAATTTCACCCAAATTTTTATCATTAAATTTTGGTGAAATAGGCCAAAATGCTTATGGTTCGGTAGATTTAACTTCTTATTTTTCCTCCTAGGCACATAAATCAACTTGTGAATCATTATAGTGGCACACTAATTACAAATTAATTTCAAGGGAGAGGCACTAGGATAGGTAACTACCCCATTTTATATATATCAATTTTTCCTTCATGTGTGCTCCTACATTGGTCAAATAATGGACCACTAACTTATGTGTCCTTCAAACATGAAAAAAGAGTGGCCTATACAAATTGTGTTACCAAATCCATGAATATTTGAATTAGTATTTTTTAATGCCACTTTAGGAGTATATTGTGAAAAGAGATATCGAATAATGATGGACACTCCTTGACAACTACTATATGATGTCGAATAAAAAAAATTCTACAAATATGACATTTGGGATATTCAAAATAATAGAAAGGGACACCAAAATTTTGCTTCAAGTGTAGCAAGAATCATTTGTGATTCATGGATTTGCATACATCGAATGTTGCAATAGGACAATTTGGTTTTGGAAGCTAGATTTACAATTAGAATTAAAACAACTTCATCAAGTCAAATTTACATTCTTGGTCAAAATGGTTTGACAAATGGAAAACTAAAAATCTTGAATTTATTAGAATGTTTATCCATGGTTTTATATGATTTATCATTATTTTTGTTGCACTTTCCCTACACACCACCACTAAAATTTCAAAATTATTAGTGGTAATAGTTCCTAACCATTGCATAACATTTATCGAAGTATTCATTGGAATTAATTTAGATGCTCCATACATTTACTAGCTTTTATTTTTTTTCTTAATTGTAAGTATCAAAATAAATTTAAAAGTTCCACTTATATCATATTTAATTATGAATATATTTAAAATAGTATCTAATTGTTGGTGTCCCAAATTGCCCTATTTTCTACCCCATTTTAACCTCTGTTTTATTTCAACATAAACCTCTCTTTCCTGCACTAGTCTAAGATAACTACGTATTCCTGCACATGATTCGTATTTTATATTAAGATTTATTAAAGTGATTTATTAATCATTTTTATATGGATTTCATGCCTATTACATAACTCTTGTAACTTATGTTAATTTCCTAGAAGTAATTGATAAAATTAGTATTAATTATGAGTAAGTATGACTAGTGTAGGTAGATTCCTGCACCGACACGAGGACTGTCTGAGATTTCCATGAGCTAAATCGTTCCACAAGGACGGCTTTTGATCCTTGACTTCGAGTCTAGTTGTGGATGAACTAACAAGGATACCAGTGCCATGCAATCAGGGAACATTTTCCAAAGTTAATCTATGGCCAAGCGAGATACATGCTCCATTATAACTGCTCGCCGATTTTGTAATTTTGGTTGATTCGTCTGTTTGGCCAAAAGGCTTGAATAAGAAAATTTATGTAATTAGGGAAAACGGCTAAGGCCAAAAGGATTTATAAGATATAGAACATAGGTAGGATTAGCCAACGAACCATTGACTGTAATTTCATTTTCATGTAATCTAGATATCACCTCAGCTCTGGGGATCGACTTGCACCATATGTACATTTTTTGAATCAAGTAATACAAGAAATCTACCATGATTTTCATACACAACATTTAATTTATCTTTGATGCATATTTGAGTGCTGATCCTTTTTGTTTCTTAGATGGGAAACGAGTTGGTTGGCTAGGGCCTAGCCAACCCAGCTCGTTTACCCCATGTACTTTCGTTGTTCAAAAAGACAATGTGAATATTTCCTTTTGCAGCTACGTGGTGTGATAGTTCTGATATTTATTTCTTAAATTATAATTTAAATCTCTTTTGTAGTTAAAGTGTGAAATGGATTTGTGGCTTTGGGAGTTAGCTGAGTTTATTTCATTTATGAAATTCCTTTCTTGCATTTTCTTTACTCTCAATCCTTGTCCCAATTCACATTTTCTCGGATCATGCAAGAAGCTCTTTCCTGCACCAGTGCATGCAGTTTCCTGTACTTTGGTTTAGTTCTTCATTTTGCAACAAACATTGAATTACTTTCGTGCATATTATTTCCAGTTATTTTGCAAGTGAATGAACTATTAACTTCAGTAATTGTCTCCATCATTAAAAGTATATCTACAGAAGATTTGAGAACAATTGCATGAACTTACCATAAACATGTTATACTTGCATTTTATATCTTATGAACAAGGGACATAAACACTTTGAGTAGATCACCAAAGTTACTTAACACATGTAGATCACTTAGACTACTATCTTGATTCCTTTAAGTTGCTTTCATTTCATGATGTTCACTTCCTTTGCAGGATTGAATTAATTAGAGCATTTCTTTTCCACATATAATTTACTTCAGGATTTCATTTGCAGTTGCAATTCTTTTTCAGCACATCTTTCAGTCCTTTCAAAAGTAATTTGGAAACTGAGTAAAGGAAACTTTGCCTCAGTGCAAGAAATGGTCTCTTGTCATAGAACAGAGTGCTTTAAGCCCTGAATCTGAGAGCACCTTCACTAAGACATAAATCTTCAGTAAGGAAGGTCAAATATACTTTTACACATAGACACTGTACCTTCACTAGTGCAAGCAGATTGCAAGAGTGTAAGAATAGGTTGTTTGTGTAGAAGGAAGATCAAGAGGGAAACAAATCTTTGCTAGGGCCCACTTGTGAGATTGTTAGCCATCCATCTGAAGATGAACATAGAATTTCATTCCATCATTTAAGATTGTTTCAGATGTGTGAAAACTCCTTTACTTGATTTACTTGCAAATTGTTCTTTTACATTTCAGCACTAGAGTTGCTTTGGTGTCAATTTCCTTTACGATTGTTTTCTGTCTGATTTTGCAAGAATTTCCTTAAGAAGTAGGATTAGGAACAGGAAAATTTCATACCACTTCTGGCATTGCCTGTGCTTCATCTCTAAGTTTACGAAACCCCTGGGTTGATAATTAAGTGTTGAGGATTTTTCTTAAATGCAATTCCTGCACCCAACATTTTGGCATCGTTGTCAGAGAGGTGATTTGAATTGGTAAGAATTTTCCATTTTCTTGCAATAGGGGTAAGTTTGCTATTATTTTTTCCTGCAGCGTGCTGATTTATTTTTTGAAAATTGCAATTTTTATTTGAATTTCGTTTTGTCATTTTTGAAATGAATGCCTAAAAGAGGTAGGGGTCCGAAGCCCATTAGGGGCCAAAGAAATACTGACAAATATGAAACCAAAACTCATATTGGGCCTTCTTTTACAGGAAAAAAATCCAAACAAACTCACACTCATCACACAGGAACAGTCCACCTAGGCTCTGGCAGCCGTGGTCTAGGTGTGACACATAAAGGGGAAGAAGGGGACTGTTGGAATCCATAGTCAGCCTTCTTAGCCTATTGAGAGTGGTTTATGTGGAAGAACAATAATGGTAGATATGGAAGACCATGCAGAAGGAAGTGGTGAAAATCAGGTAAATGAGGAACAATCCACTTTTGGGTTCCTGATTATGGATCATGATACACAAGTACAGATGAAAAATATTTCACCATCAGCTCTTCCTCATTTTTATGGTAAGGTACATGAAGACCCAAACTCTTTCTTATTTGAGTTTGATATTTTGTGTAGAAGTTATGATTATTCATCTCATGCCCAAAAGTTAAATTTGTTTCCTACAACTCTCAAGGACGCAACACTCCGCTGGTTCATGGGACTGGGAGGAAACACTATATCTTCTTGGGAGAAAATGAAGAGAGTGTTCTTATCAAAATATCAGGAATATTGTAACTCTCAAGATATTCAAGATGAAATCTTTACTATTGTGCAAAATGATGATGAGACTCTAGAGGACTACTTGGAGAGATTCTTGTATATCCTTCAAAGGTCAAAGCAAAAATTTGATCCAAGTACCATTAGAACCTTGTTCTTATGTGCGCTCATTGATGATGCTAGAAATAATTTAAATCTGTTAGGACAAGGGGATAATTCTCAAAACATTTTTGATAAGATCTGTGACTTGTGCGGGAAATTCTCGAGGAACCAATATAGATTTGGTAAAGGAATTCAGAATAGAAACATGAAAACCAAATCTATTGATGCTATGATTGTTGGACTAGAAAAAAAATGGATAATATGAAAATTGAAATAATGAATATTGTTAGTAAACAAATATACTATTTGAAGTTTTAGAAAAAACTTGTAGAAGAGAAAGATATATTGTCTATTTGCTGTCCTAAATGTAGAAGAAATCACCCTTTAAGAGAATGTCGTCTCGATATTAAAGAAACTAATAAATGTGCAATTTGTGCAGATAACCATGCTACAAAAAAATGTCCCTCCATACCTGGGCTAAAATCTATACTACAAGGGGGACAACTTGAAGCTGAATCACTACATGTTATGGGAGCACGAAGAAATTGGCCTCAGCTAAGTGCAGGTATGGTTCCTGAACCTCCATCAATTTTTTTTGGTTATAATGCACACTCATATTCCTATCCTAACATTGGTCACTCTCAACATTGGTAGCATGGGAATCAATATCAATATGGACAACCTTCCTAATACCGGAAACAAGGATGGAGAGGGCCAAACCATTCACATCATTCACATCATTCCTATCCTACACCTATGCAATCATACCCTCCTACATATGCACCTTACCCAATGCCTCAACCATCATTACCTCAGTTAAGTCAACCTATGCCACCATTACCATTACCTTTACCATTTCGACCTTCTCAATTGCCTGCTGAACCTTTACCCAACCCCAATAATAAAGAAGTACAAATGATCCATTCTATGACCCCACTTTCTTCATCCATATTTCAGACTATGCCAGTTGGAGTCAATGATCTCCAATTGAGATCAAGGAAGGTAGTAACCTTAGAGAATCAAAAGAAGACCATGGTGATTATCGATGAGAATGGAGGGGAGGAAACTCCTAACCATTCTGAAAAAAATGACACCATTCAACCTATCCCCGTACATTCTGAGCCCTTGTCATATTCCTCCAACAAACCTCCTTATCCAGATAGGTTACTTGTGGAGAAGAAAGACCACATTCTTGAGTCTAGCCTGGCTTCTGAACTTAGAAACCTTTTCATAAGGGTACCTTTGCTCAAAGATATTAAATAGATCCCCATCTGTACAAAAATTATTAAGGAACTTTGTCCTAAGAAGCCAGGAAGGAGAATATTGGAACCTCAAACTATTCAATTTGTTGGTAGAGCAGCGGAGTTGATGATGGGGTGTATGCACATGGAAAAGCATACCGACCCCGGAAACCCTGTTGTTTCTATTCAAATAGGTGATGTCCTTGTCTCCAATGTACTTATAGACCTAGGGGCAGTCATTAATGTTATGAGTAAGCAAACCATGGATCAAATTGGATTGGTCCATATTCGTCCTACTCCCATTGTGCTTGAATTAGCAGATAGGTCTAAAATCAAGACGAAAGGGGTGTTGGATGATGTGGTCATTTCCCTAGATTCTTAGAAATATCCCATAGATTTCATTGTGCTTCAGCCAAAGAACCTTGTGGGAGGTAATCCCTTGATCTTGGGACAACTGTGGCTTGCTACGGCCGATGCTTATATCAGATGTTGTTTTGGTGATATGTATATTTCCCATGGAGATTCTAGAAAGAAGGTCACCTTATATCCACCCGCTAGATCCATTCAGGAGCTCCGAGACACTTTATGTTTAGACTACAATAGTGATGAGGAAACTCACCCTGTTTCCTTGATACATCAGAATGTTGAGTCCTCACAGGAGGGTGAGATCCAAGACTTCCTGAACAATCTAGACACCACGCCTAATTTCGAGTCATTAAGTCAGATTTTTAGTCTAGATTTTCAGGGAAGGTATGAATCTCTACCTCCATCACCACCATCACTAGCGACACCTTTGTATACTCTTGAGCCTGATACTACTCTTGTTGAGATTAGTCTAGGTAAATCCTTGTATATCAGTTCAGACTTGGATCCTTCTCAGCAAGAGCATCTTGTGAATTTGTTGCGAAACCATCTCGACGCCTTTGCATGGGGTTATGAGGATATGAAAGGCATCCCTCCTGAAACTTGTACACACCATATCTATATTCAGGATTGAGCCAGACCTATCTGACAGCCCCAAAGGCGAATGAACTCGGCTCTAAGGGATGTTGTAAAGGAAGAATTGCAAAAACTCTTATGTTGATTTTATCTATCCCGATTCTGATAGCCAGTGGGTCTACCCATTAGTATTAGTCCCAAATAAATATGGGAGATGGCACATTTGTATTGACTATAGAGAATTAAATAAAGCCACTCTCAAAGATTAGTTCCCCCTTCTTTTCATCGATCAGGTACTCGATACCCTTTCTAGTAAGAAGTAATTTTATTTTCTAGATGGATTTAGTGGATATAACCAGATGCAGATAGCACCCAGGATCAAGACAAAACCACTGTTACATGTCCATGGGGTAAATTTTCTTACCGAGTACTTTCCTTTGGGCTATTTAAGGCCCCGACTACCTTTCAAAGGGCAGTTTTGGTTATTTTTGCTCCACATCTTGCCAACAGTCTTTTGAGACATTGAAGGAAAAATTAGTCTAGACACCAGGTTTGAGAGGACCAAACTGGTCCCTGCCATTCCATATTTCGTCTGATGCCTCAGATACTACTATTGGCACAACTTTAGGACAAGAAGAAGACAAAAGATCTTATGTTATTTATTTCATTAGTAAAAACTTGTCACTCGCTTAACTCAATTATACGGTTGTTGAGAAAGAGTTTTTAGCTGTAACTTTTTCTATTAATAAATTCAGACATTATATTACAGGATATGGAGTCTTTGTACATATTGGCCATTCTGCAATAAGATATTTGATGAATAAATCATTAAGTAGCAGTAGAGTGACTAGGTGGTTGCTATTCTTACATGAATTTGATATTACTATTGTTGATAGACCATGCAAATCAAATGTAGTAGCAAATTATCTTTCAAGATTAAACAATCCTGGTGAAGCAATTCCTATTGATGATGATTTTCCTGACGAAAATCTTTTTGCTGTGTCAACAAAATCCCCATGGTTTGCTGACATTGCTAACTATTTAGTCACCGGAAAATTACCACCTCACTTATCCGCTCGTGTAAAGAGGAATATCATTTAGAAAAGTGTTGCATATTGTTGGATCCAAGGAGACCTCTTTTACACCAGAGTAGATCTCATTATCTGTAGATGTGTAAGGGAGGAAGAAGTGTTCGATATTTTAAAATCTACCCATGACGAACCTTATGGGGGTCACTTCACTGATAAGCAGACTGCATACGAAGTGTTACGAGTTGGCTATTTTTGGCCTTATTTGTTCAAAGATGCCAAACAATATGTTAAGTGGTTTGACAACTATCAGCAGGTTGGCCAGCCTAATCAAACCAATGAAATGCATTTATTTCCTCAGGTTATGATTGAGCCTTTCGAAAAATTGGCCATTGATTTCGTAGAACCAATAAATCCAACATCATCAAATAAAAAGCATATTTGGTTTGTACAGATTTTGTTACAAAATGGGTAGAAGCTAAAGTTGTTTCTTTTGCTACTGAAAGAGTTGTTGTTGATTTTCTTTTTACTAAAACCTTAACTAGATTTGGTGTGCCTAGAGAAATTGTTTCTGACAATGGACCACAGTTTATTTCTAATCTGGTACAGGGTGTGATGAAGCAATACAAAATATGGCATAGGAAATCTACACCGTATCACCCACAAGCAAATGGCCAGGTGGAGTCCATGAATAAGGTGATTGGGTCCATCCTCACAAAGATGTAAACATTCACAGAAAGGATTGGGTTGACAAATTACCGGAAGCATTATGGGCCTATTGAACCACTTGGAGAAACAACACAGAGCACACACCATATAAGCTGGTGTACGGAAAACAAGTCCTCTTGCCGATAGAATTCCAAATCAAGACTTTCAGGACTATAGTCCAATTGGTACTAGATCTCTCTGAAGCATAGCAGCAACATCTTCTACAATTAAATGAGTTAGATGAATTCCGAAGGGATGTTGTTCAACAGAACATCTTGGTTCAACAACAGTGCAAGAAGTGGCATGAAAAGTCCATTCAGAAGAAGCAGTTCCAACCAGGTGATTGGGTACTCCTTTACGATTCGAGATTCAAATATTTTAAAGGAAAATTCCATACATGTTGGATGGGACCCTATGAGGTGGGAAAAGTATTCGAAAATGGAGCGGTAGAATTAAAACTATTGATGGATGGAATTCTGTGTTCCTAGTAAACGGGCATAGATTGAAGGTATATTTTCAGCCCCTTACTAAAGGAGATTTTATGCAACATGTCCAAAAGCCATTTGAAAAGGAGTTGGTAAGTGGTAACACCAACCTGTTGAAGATTTGGTTCCTTCTTATCCTTACTGAAATAATAATAAAAGAAAAAAATGACAAAAATAAAAAGCATAGAAAGAAAAAAAAATTCCTGTCATTATGAAAATCAATTGACTGACATGACTGTAGAAGGATCAACCTGAAAACTAGCATGCTGGCAGGAAGATCAAAACTTTAATAAAAGGTGAATGTTACTTGATTTCTAGATATGATGGCTACTTACAAGAAGAAGCAGGCTCACGAAACCGAACACTTACCCAAGTTTGGGGTAACTAGCATGGAAATTTTTTATTTCAAGTAAACGCTTACTTCCCACTGTAGTTATTTTTTTCCTGCACCAGTGCAGGCAGATTTCAAGGTAAAAACATTTTCTTTCTTCTATCTCCCATTTCAAAAATTCCCACTAGTCTCTTTTCTAAAATCCCTAATGAATTAACTTCCTCTTTCTTCTAAGGAACTACCCTTACCTGATTTTCTAAAATCCCTCTTATCCCTTGAATTTTTTTCCACATCCCGTTTCATTTATCCCTCTTGGTGATATTGTTTTTGGAATCCCTGCTGTAATATTCCTTCCCATTTTAAAAGTTTTTATCCCCTTCCCACTTCTCTATTTCCTCATAAATTGATTGCAGAATTGGATGCAGTCAATCCAGAAGGTATGCTTGTGAAACACCAAAGGATGGCGAATAATTTTTTTCTTGTAGATTGAGGCAAAAAAAAATTAAGTCTAGCTACAGAAGTATGTCCTATCAGATTCTCTGTTTTGGTAAAAGTCTTTGGTGCAAGCACAGCGGTGCAAGCAAGTTTAATGCAGGAATACAACTGACTGTGAAAGAAAGTAAAAATCACATAGTCCTAGAGTGTTTTATCAAGGATATTTATGGATCTGTATTTCCCTGTACATGTGTACTAATACATCATAACATTGCATGTTTTAATTGATACTGTTTCATTATTTACTAACCTAAGAAAAATATTTAAAGTGCAAGATGTATAGGGTATTGAAATCATACTTTTTAACAAGTGATAGAGTATGTCTTGATTAAATTATGATGCTGATTGTGGGACAGTACTGTTGTCTGATTGCCTATATTCACCCTCCTTGAAATAATTCTGCATTGCTTGTCCATTATTACCTTACCCGTAATCCGATCATTGTAACCGTTGCACCACCGCCGCATACACCTCCATTACACCCAATCATTATGATTCACCCATAGTGAGCTGACACGAGTCTACACCTAATATGAAGGGTTGTTCCATCATGAGCGGGTAAGTGGGTCTGAAAAGACGGAGAGCAACGAACCTTCAGCATAAAATTCTTAGCAAACATTAGAACCACTCGCAATTATTTCAAGAGTGTGATTAGAAGGGGTGAAGTGCAGTTTGAAATGGCACCTGTAAGGAGTGAACTGTTGTCTTTGCAAGATATTGAGCAAACCGCAGAGTACAAGAACATTCTTGCACTATTGCAAGAATCTGGGTTCCTGCCATTCCTACAGAAGCTTGATGGGTTCAACATGGCTATGGTACTAGAGTTCGCAAGGACATTCAAAGAAGGCTGAGTTAGGGTTAGATTGTTGAAGTTCAAATTTACAGAGGAGTCTATTGTGCAAGCCACATGCTTGCCACTTACAAGAGAGCACTGGTTTAAAAAGGAGCGGCTCCCGAAGAAATGATGGCATCAGTTCCTGGTCGACAAGAAGATTAAGTTCGACTGGAGGAAAGGACTTCCACAGAGTTCCATGGTCAGGAAGTGGTGATACCTATTGTTTATACTGTAGAAATTCGTAACTGGGGAGGGACGCAATACAATGGCGTTTGTATATCACCTTCGGTTGTTGTTGCACTTTGAGTGAAGAAAATTGATTAATTTCCCTTACTATTTTCTCAGGAGTCTTAAGAAGATGGCGAAAGGCGTGCAGAGTGGAAATGTAAGTCAAGTTGCAACCAAGCTCTACCATCATGGACTTATCACGATTCTAGTCAAGAAGAAGCTGGAAGAAAAGGGCGTAACTTGGGAAGTATTTCTGAAAGAATTTCGAGCGAGGGGTGTAGAGAATCCTGCTAGCATGAGTACAATTAAGAAGCAAAAAGCAGAGACATCGTCTCCTACCATGAAGCGAGATGAAAGTACACCAGTGAAAGCAGAGAAGAAGATTGTTGAAAATACTCCACCCGTAGCTAAAAAGAGAAAGACTAGAAGCTCAGTGAGGAGGAAGACCATCTCCCAAGGGATGAACCAGTCAAGCTCTGCAATCATAATCAAAGAATCACCCCAAGTTTCCCCTACAATTCATAATATCTCTGTGCTTGCAGATGCAGTGGCACACACTGTGGAAGATGAAGAGAATGCAGAGGATGAAGTATTGTTGTCAACTTTTTTCAGCGGATTAAGGAAAAGGAAGACGACGCTGAGTACTAGTGAAGTCCAAGAAGAGGGTTATTAGGATGAAGAGGAACAACATGTAGAGAGCCTTGATAATTTCAGCGAACCAGACAGGGATTTCGAGGAATGGGGTCCTGAAGCCCCTATTGTTTTAGAAGGACAAGGTACTGAAGCCCCTGTGGTTTTAGAAGGACAGCGTACTAAAGACAGGGTGCTGAATCCTCTAAGAAACTGGAAGAACAGAGTGTTAAAATCCATGAGGAATTGAGTGCACAAGGTACTGAAACCCTTGGCACAAAGGATGTGGAGGGAATCAAAACCCTCGATGACAAGAAAACCCTAAGTGCAGAAACCCTCGGTGATATCATTAGCATGACACCCTCCACTCTTTACCTCAACAGCCGAATAGTAGATTTGGAGCAGCAAGTTCAAGACCTGGAGGCTTTGAACCAGGTCATGAAGGAGCAGAGTTGGCAGAAGCAGAGAGTAGTGGAGTTACGTGCAAATGTAAAAAGGAAGAAGCAACAAGTAAAGGTATGGAAGTATCGAGCCTCCAAATGCTACAAATGCCTCAAGAAGGTGACTAAGCAGCTGCGAAGAGCCTAAGATAAAAAGTTGAAGATAGTGAAAGTAGGAATAAACATTGAAGTTCAGAATTGAGGAGTTGGCCGTTCATTTTCGAGATTTTTTACAGAAGGTAAAACATTGTGTGAGGACACACAACAGCTTAAGGATGGGAGGATGTTGGTATCCCAAATTGCCCTATTTTCTACCCCATTTTAACCTATGTTTTATCTCAACATAAACCTCTCTTTCCTGCACTAGTCCAAGATAACTACCTATTCCTCCACATGCTTCATATTTTATATTAAGATCTATTAAGGTGCTTTATTAATCATTTTTATATGGATTTCATGCTTATTACGTACCTCTTGTAGCTTATGTTAATTTTCTAGAATTAATTGATAAAATTAGTATTAATTATGAATAGGTATGACTAGTGCAGGTAGATTCCTGCACCGCCACGAGGACTGTCTGAGTTTTTTTTGAGCCAAATTGTTTCATGAGGACGGGTTTTGATCCTCGACTCCGAGTCTAGTTGTGGATGAACTAAAGAAGGATACTGGTGGTGCGGAATCAGGGAATGTTTTCCAAAGTTAATCTATGACCAAGTGAGATACATGTTCCATTATAACTGCTGGCTGATTTTGTAATTTTGGTTGATTAGTCTATTCAGCTCAAAGACATGAATAACAAAATGGCTATAATTAGGGAAAATAGCTAAGGTCGAAAGGGTGTATAAGATATAGATCATAGGTAGGATTAGCTAGCAAACCATCGACTGTAATTTCATTTTCATGTAATCTGGGTATCGCCTCAGCTCTAGGGCTAGACTTGCACTATATGTACATTTGCGAAATCGAGTAATACAAGAAATCCGCCATGATTCTCATACACAATGTTTAATTTATCTTTGATGCATATTTGAGGGCTAAGCCTTTTCGTTTCGTAAACAGGAAACGAGCTGGTTGGTTAGGGCCCACCCAACCCCGCTCGTTTACCCCGTGTACTTTCGTTGTTCAGAAAGACAGTGTGAATATTTCCTTTTGCAGTTGTGTGGTGTGATAGTTCTGATATTTATTTCTTAAATTCTGATTTAAATCTCTTTTGTAGTTAAAGTGTGAAACGGATCTATGGCTTTGGGAGTTAGCTTAGTTTATTTCATTTACGAAATTCCTTCTCGCATTTTCTTTATTCTCAATCCTTGTCTCAATTCTCTTTCACTCTGATTGTGCAAGAAGCTCTTTCCTACACCAGTGCATGTGGTTTCCTGCACTTTCGTTCAGTTCTTCATTTTGCAGCAAACATTGAATTACTTTCTTGCATATTATTTCCAATTATTTTGCAAGTGAATGAACTGCTAACTTCAGTAATTATCTCTAGCATTAAAAGTATATAGATAGAAGATTTGAGAACGGTTGCATGAACTTATCATAAACATGTTATACTTGAATTTTATATCTTATGAACAAAGAATAGAAACACTTTGAGTAGATCACCAAGGTTAGTTGACACATGCAGATCACTTAGACCATTGTCTTGATTCCTTTAAGTTGCTTTCATTTCATGAAGTTTACATCCTTTGCAAGATTGAATTAATTAAATCATTTATTTTCCACAAATAATTTACTTCAGGATTTCATTTGCAATTGGAATTCTTTTTCAACATATCTTTCAGTCCTTTTGAAAGTAATTTGGAAATTGAGTAGAGGAAACTCTACCTCGGTGCAAGAGCTAGTCTCTTGTCATAGAAACATGGTGCTCTAAGCCTTGAAGCTTAGAGAACCTTTGCTAAGACATAAATCTTTAGTAAGGAAGGTCAAATATAATTTTACATAGAGACACTGTACCTGCACTAGTGCAAGAAGATTGCAACAGTGTAATAACAACTTGTTTGTGTAGAAGGAAGATCAAGAGGGAAACAGATCTTTGCAAGGGCCCACTTGTCAGGCTGTTAGCCATCCATCTGAAGATTAACATAGCATTTCATTCCAGCATTTAAGATTGTTTTAGATGTGTGAAAACTCCTTTACTTGATTTACTTGCAAATTGTTCTTTTACATTCCAGCACTAGAGTTGCTTTGGTGTCAATTGCCTTTTACGATTATTTTCTGTCTAATTCTGCAAGCATTTCCTCTAAGAAGTAGGATTAGGAACATGAAAAGTTCATACCACTTCTGGCATTACATGTGCTTCTTCTCTAAGTTGATGAAACCCCCGGGTTAACAATTAAGTGTTGAAGAGCTTGCTTAAGCGCAATTTCTGCACCCAACACTAATATATTTGCATATTTGATTCATAAAATTTATTAATTCCTAATTTAGTAAACATCTTAATTATTTGGAAAATAAACATTAACAAGAAAAATCACATATACTATAAGAATGAGAAATTCAAATTAAAAAGTCTTTGAAACCACAAAGAGGTTTTCTAATTAAATTCCTTTACACCCTAACCAATTAGTAATATTTATGGAAGTTTCTTTGGAATTAAACTCTCTATACATTTGCTACCTTTTACTTATTTAAAAATATATATATATATATATAATTACCGCGGTAAATTTAATATTTCCATTTATATCATATTAAATTATAGATATATTTTCAATAGTATTTGATATTTTTTTATACTTCATTCATAAAATTTATTAATTCATTATTTAATAAACATCTTTAATTATTTGGACAATAAGTATTAATTATAGAAAATATTGATCAATATCCAATCTTGTGACTATATTCTGTAAAATAATTTAGAAAATAAAAATATTATATATGTGTTTGAAAATAATAAGTTATTTACATTTATAAAATTATTAAAAAAAAGTTGAAATACTAATAAGTAAATAAATATTTAATTAGAAAATGATTTATTTTTAATTCATTAAATATTATTTATATTTTTTCATGTGAAATTTCACTATCAAAATTTCTATCACATAATTAAAACTATGAATTCTATATAATATATGTTAGGCCCCCATACTACTAGTGTAGCCCATTATTGTTATTAGTACAACCCACTTATTATATTGATGTACCCATGTAGTGCCCATATTGTCACTATTGTGCCCCATAGAAGCCCACTATTGTTATTATTGTGCCCTTACATTATTATGGTTATGTCGGCTTTGATTATGTTATGACCCTTTAGACTCCTATATATAGAAATGAGGTCTTTTCATTTGTATCATTCAAGAATTGTTCATTTGTGTAATGTAAAGGAGGTTTCCCCCTTCAAGAGGCTGAATTATAAGGCGTTAATCTATCTTTTCTATCTTTTTGTGAGCTGATTTCATAACATTTGGTATTAGAGCTTTGGATTCTAGGGTTTTTCTGCTCCAAATAGGTCATCGTGGAATTTTCGATATAACTTTTTTCTGTGATGTTTCAAAAGCGAAAGAAAAAACCCATTGATACGATATCGCACTGAACCTTGGGTCTAAATTTCAGAGCTTTTCACACTATATTTACGGAGATATGATCTGAGGAAGTTGGTCTTTTTGCAGACTCCTGAAGTACATTCCAAACAGGTGACCTGGGGAAAATCGTCATAATTTTATCTCTGAGCATTGGATTGAAATTTTGTAAGAAGGTACAGAAAGAGGACGGACAATAGTTTCTTGTAGATATTGTTTAGAGCCAAAGGTAGAAACAGTGACACGTGGCACATCATACAAGTTCGCTCTACTGAACTAGTCTATAATCAGGTCATTGTGGGAGATTTGGCATAACGCTTCCTTGGAGAATCCAATTTGGATCAGACTAGTGGCATTGGAAAGAGGACGTAGAGGGCTACTACAGGTCGCAATTTTAGAACTTCAAGATTCGAAAGTACAGAGTTACAGTCGTTTCAAGATTGAGCTCCTAAAATCAAGAAAAAGCAAGATGAGGAAGTTTGATGGCAAGGATCTGGTAAATTGGATACTTCAGATGGAGCAATATTTTGATCTACATGGTGTACCACTGTTACAAAACGTATGTATTGCATCTTCATATTTAGAACTGGATCAATTTTTATGGTATGAAGGGCTTTTTTCTTGTAAACAACTTGTTACTTGGTCAATTTTCACGGAGGAAATGATAGCACAGTATAAGGATACAAAGAGCAACACCTTCTTTAGGGCAACACCACAACAATTGGAAAGAGTAAAAGGGCTTTGTGACATAGTGGAAAGCAAAATTATGGAAACCAGGAAGCATACCCCTCACAACTATAAATATGGAAGTGTTGTTTCTCCTAGCTTTCCACAACCTACAAGGGTTACACCAGAACAATTGGAAGAAAAAAGAGAAAAAGGGCTTTGTTACAATTGTGATAACAAATGCGCTAAAGGTCATAAGTGTGCTGAGAAGAAATTATTTTACATAGAATATGAAGAGGAGGAAAAAAAAGATCAAGAAACATCAAAAGAAGAGGATATACGCCAGGAACCTACCCTAGAGAAAGAAGAAATGAATCATACCATATCTTGTAAAGCATTGGCAAAAATTACCACTCCTCAAACTCTCAAGATAGAAGAAAATATCAAGAAGAAAAAGGTGCAAGAAGTGAAAGATCACATCGAGAAAGAAGAAATGAATCCAACCATATCTTGTAATTCATTGGTCAAAATTGCCACTCCTCTGACTATCAAGATAGAAGGACATATCAAGAAGAAAAATGTTCAAGAAGTGAAAGATCACATCAAGCATCAAAAAATGAATCCAACCATAGCTTGTAAAGGATTGGAAGAAATTACCACTCCTCAAACTCTAGAGATAGAAGGACATATCAAGAAGAAAAAGGTTCAAGCAGTGAAAGATCACATCGAGCATCAAATTTGGACCATCATCTCAACTATGTTTCTTGTCTATCTTATTCTAATTGTAGGTTGTTCTCCCACATTTCATGCTAATTACTCCAATGTAGGGCTAGTATGGTCACCTCTCATTAGTGTTCTACAAGACTCTTCTTAGAATATCACTTGCATGTGCTATGTAGTCTCTACCGACTTGTACAACACATTATTGATTTCCACATCTAGATGCAGGTTCCCCTTCATATTCTTGATCAAATTCAATTCACTCTTTGATGTCTAGGTTCACCCAAACATGAACTAGTGTAAAGATATGAAAACTTGAAAGAGAAAGGAAAGGGACAATAATGACAAAATAATCTCACACTAAATTGGGATACCCCATATCCACTACCTTAAAAACTCCATCATCATGATCATGAGATCTGAACATAAGAATGAATAGAAAAAAATTTAACGGTGTACTCTAATAAATGGTGTGACCCCTTTTTTTGAATTTTTCATGGTCAATATTTCCTAAATGGAGTGTACATTTTTTAAAATCGTAAGTCTAAGTTGTGTAATCTATATAGAACAGCCCAAAAGTTTAAGGGTGTACTCTAATAAATGGTGGTGTGACTCCTTTTTGTGAATTTTTCATGGTCAATATTTCCTAAATGCAGTGTATATTTTCTTAAATCGTAAGTCTCAGTTGTGTAATCTATATAGTTTGAGTAGCATGTCCATCTTTTAATGCATTAAATCTATTTACGCATTCAAAATTTCACTTTAAACAACAAAAAATTGCAATTTCACCCAAATTTTTATTATCAAATTTTGGTGAAATAGGCCAAAATTCTTATGCTTTGGTAGATTTAACTTCTTATCTTTCCTCCTATGGGCTTAAATCAGCTTCTTGTGAGTCATTGTAGTGGCACACTAATTACCGGTTAATTTCAAGGGAGGGGCACTAGGATAGGTGCCTCCCCCATTTTACATTTATCAAATTTTCCTTCATGTGTGCTCCTAGATTGGTCAAATAATGGACCACCAACTTATGTGTCCTTCAAACATGACAAAAGAGTGGTGCATACAAATTGTGTTACCAAATCCATGAATATTTTAATTAGTATTTTTGAATGCCATTTTAGGAGTATATTGTGAAAAGAGATATCAAATAATGATGGACACTCCTTAACAACTACTATGTGACGTTGTATTAACAAAAATCTACAAGTATGACATTTTCGGGATATTCAAAATAATAGAAAGGGACACCAAAGTTTTGCTTCAAATGTAGGAAGAATCATTTGCTATTGATGGAGTTGCATACATCGAATGTTGCAATAGCACAATTTGGTTTTGGAAGCTAGATTTACAATTACAATTGAAAGAACAACTTCATCAAGTCAAATTTACATTCATGGTCAAAATTGTTTGATAAATGGATAACTAAAAATCTTGAATTTATTAGAATGTTTATCCATGGTTTTATATGATTTATCATTATTTTTGTTGCACTTTCAATGCCATGATACACCACCACTGACATTTCAAAATTATTAATGATAATGGTTCCTAACCATTGCATAACATTTATGGAAGTCTTCATTGAAGTTAAATTAGATGCTTCATACATTTGCTAACTTTTATCTATTTTTTCTTAATTGTAAGTATCAAAATAAATTTAAAACTTCCAATTATATGATATTTAATTATGAATATATTTTAAATAGTATCTAATATATTTGCATATTTCATTCATAAAATTTATTAATTCCCAATTTAATAAACACCTTTAATTATTTGGAAAATAAACATTAACAATAAAATTCACATTTACTATAAGAATGAGAAATTCAAATTAAAAAGTCTTTGAAACCACAAAGAAATTTGGTAATTAAATGCCTTTATACCCCAACGAATTAGTAATATTTATGGAATTTTTCTTTGGAATTAAACTATCTTTATACATTTGCTACCTTTTACTCCTTTTAAAAAAAATTATGAGTATGGCAATATATTTAATATTTCCATTAAAATCATATTGAATTATAAATATATTTTGAATAGTATTTGTTATATTTTTACACTTCATTCATAAAATTTATTAACTCAGTATTTAATAAACATTTTTAATTATTTAGACAATAAGTAAGAACTTTTAAAAATATGTATCTTTAAAAATAAATTGTGACTATATTTTCTAAAATAATTTAGAAAATAAAAATATTATATATGTGTTTGAAAATAATAATTATATAATTATATATATATATATATATATATATATATATATATAATATATATATATATATATATATATATATATATAATTAAAAAACATTTGTTGTTAATTCTTTAAATATTATTCATAAATTTTCAAGTGAAATTAACAATCAAAATTTCTTTCACATAATTAAAACTATGAATTCTTTATAATATATGAATCCTAGAAATGATATTATTAAATATTATAATCATATAATATCTTTTAAATATAATTATTATAACAAAATAAATAAATATTAAGAATAGAAAATAAAATTATTGTTGTCTTAATTTCCACTAGCTTTTTCAAGAAAAGCATTGCTTTAAAACTGGGAATCCAATATGCTTTTCCCACATCTCTCCACAAAATGCTTTTGGCAGGTTGAAACAACTAATATTTAGCTCCTAATCTCTGCTTTTCGCGGTGAACAAAAGTGCTTTTTTGGCAAGTTAGCAAAAGCATGACTATTGAATCCAAACAATATTTATTTCCCAATTTGTGTGCACAAGGATTCAGTTGTGCGATATTCACCATTTGTGTGCAGTAGAAGTAAATTTCTTTGCATGCTTTTATTTTTTGGGTTAGATATTCACATTAATTCCTCATTTCTGGTATGAGAAATAAGACCTCCTAAGTCTTGATGTTACCTTCTCCTTCATCACCTCCTTAATCATAAGTTTGGACAACCATAACAACAAGGAAACAAAAATGGTGTATAAATTGATATCGTATTCAAGTATTCATGTTGAAACTCTTAAGTTGAGACTCAACGAATATGTATCTGAAAACTTGCCAAGTCTACATATTGAGAACTCATAGAATGTGGAAAAAACCCACTATGTAAACATGCAAGCTAGAATTCCTACAATTTTCTCAGTGATATATACACCAATATGATGAGATTTAATGAAGAGAAGGGAATTAGCTACAAGTGTAACACATCACTGGAAATTCCTAAGAACCCAATCAATTTCCAAGTTGTAATGTAGAAGGATGTATATGTCCCTTTCTGGGGCAAATGACCATCCAAGTAAACAATTTTCCCATAAAAAAATTCAACAATATGACGCAAATAGTGTTAATCAACATCCCAATTATGTATCATGTGTTTGATTTAAATGCAAGACATTAAACCTCAATGGTACCAAATAATAAGTGAATAGTAAACTAGGTCTCTCATTGGTGCTACTCAAATGCAAAATCAATGGATGTTGCACAAAATATGCGAAGTGGAAGAAAAATAAAGTTCCCAAATGCCGACTTATCACAAGTGATGAGATATATGCATGTCATCTATGGACTATTGATGTCCATTTGACATATTATTTGTTGAAGCATTCCATATATAGATTATCATGATCCATTTGGTGATATTTTTATTGAAGTCTACTATTTATAGAATTTTATTTCCCATTTGGAAAAAAATTTCATGTTCTTGAAAATTTAAATTTGAAAATCATCATCAATTCACCACTTTACGAACTAAAAGGAGAGACAACATGGATTTTGATGTAAGTTACCCTTAATAAATTCATCACAAATTTTGGTGCTTGTTGGTTTACCATTAACCATTTTTATACGATTTTGTAGTTTTAGTTTGTCACTAACCATACTCACTTGGTTTGTGCACTACCCCACTTAAGGTGAACGCAAGTTTCATCATTTTACTCCCACATTGAATTTACAAAAGGTGGAATTAACATTTCATTGTTAGATACAAGATATGTCTTTACTCAAGGTTGAATTTTGTAGTAGTATTGATATAAATTATTTTATGAATCCCTAAGACACCTTTTGTTACATAAGCAATAATAATAGTTTATTTGTTATGATTATGTTAGCCTAGTGGTACGTTATGTCATCCTACCTGATCTCATATTTATAATAAAGGATATTCATTTGTAGAAGCATCATATTTTTTCATGTAAATTATGTTCATTTTAAATTTAGGTTTCCCCATAAAAGTGACCTATAGTTTTTGAATTTTTATTATTTTCAAGAAATTTGGCTATTAAAATGTAGTGTTGGAGCTATGATCCTATGGGTTTTCACCTCCAATTAAAATATCTTGGAATTATTTCCATAAATTTCTTTGAGGGAATCTTCAAACATTAAATTTTGAGGACCCTAGCAATAAATGTTATGAAATAGGTGGTCAAATTTTCTAGTTATCATTCACTACACTTTTAGAGATATAGACAATGTAATATAGGGTGTGTGATTCATCCTGAAATTCAATATAAATTAGTCATACTGGATTTTTTTCTATAAGTCTTCTTATAAGAAGTTATAAACAACAAAAGTTTTTAGATATTGAGGAAAAATATCATAGAACAAGCGGTAAAAATTATAGTCTTTGCTTCACTATATTTTTAGTGATATGATATGGAAAATACAGTTTGTGACTAATCTTAAGATCATATTTAAAAGAGACATTTTAGAGTTTTTTATATGATTTTCTTTGTAAAGTTTCAAATTCTAAATTTTTTAAAACAATTGAGATAACATAGATAATTTTGCAAATCTTGACTCATTATATTTTAGGATATATATTGTGTGGAGTTAGTGTATTTACCTAGTTATTTTCTAGTGTTTTAAAGAAATTTTTCTTGGGTTAGCAAGCTAATTTTAATTTTAATTTGTATTTTTAAAGACATGTTCTAGTGCCTTTATTTTTTTTTGCTTATGCAAGAGACGATCCTTCTATATCATTAATTCAAAAAATAATTTACATATTTTACAACCATCCACTCAACAGAGTGGGCACAAAATAGGGGTGCTATCCACCAGTGGTAAGAACTTATAACCCAAAACAAATAAACGACAGACCCTAAAGGAAACCAACCCAAACGTGTAAAAAAAAGCCTAACCAAAAAATTTCCCACGTCAACACTCACTTAATCTTGCCAAATAAGTCATGGCCTGATCCACATCTTACTCCAACGACGACTAGGAAGGCGAACCGAACTTGACTCCCCGGCCCCACAAAAATGCATGATTAATCCGGACCGTTTCTCCCATTCAACAAATCCGACAACTGAAATGAATATCACATAGCCCCACATGCTCATTTTTAGCATGCGATCGAGGCGATTTTCCAAACGGTCCCGCTGCCACGTGTTGTTCACTGAATGGGATCGCTGCAAAAAAGGGAAAATTGCTTCCCAATCGCGAGGCTTGCGATCACCCCAAAACTACTTTGGATATGGAATTCCACTCGAAGGCGAAAGGTTTAGGTTGTCGGGGTTGCCACGGGCTCCCAACTTCCGATCGCTTGTCAAATCAGCTCTACCAATGACATTGTGAGAAAAGGCCTCTGCTAGCCTGCTTGAAACCCCTAGAACAAAACCTCCCACACTACCACCACTAATAACCTGATTGAGTGTGTTTCTCTAAACATCAAATCACTGAAGCGCATCACTCGTTGTAAAACCAATAATGTACACTCCTCTGCTCATATCGTTTTTGCATTATATGTGCTGCCCTCCATAGTCCTGCTCCTGAACACCAACCAATCTTCCTCGGCCTAATCTTGGCATTTTGCCTTGAGACTGAGCTGAGGTAGCTCTTGCCATTTTATTGCAAACCTTTCTTCTGCGCAATCACACCTTGATTTACCAGAAGATCCACTAGCTTATTGGTCGATCTTCGAACATGTTTAAAGGTAATTATGCGAAGGCCTAGAAGGTGGTTGTGGATCCGTTGAAAGATCTCGATGAGCCTCCAATTATTTGAGGCATTTTCTGGCACCGTACCCTAGCTGATTCTCTTGACCAAGCTAATGATTAACTCAGAATTGACTTCAACAATCACATTGTGTCGATTATCTTGAATCAGGAATTCTAAACAATGCTCCATAGCCAGAACTTCTGCCATATTGTTGGTGGCTCTCCCAAGGTGACCATAGAAAATAAACAGGATGTTCCCTCTTTCATCCCTTAAAACTTCGCTGTGACCCGTTGTACCCGGGTTGCCCTTTGAGGAACCATCAATATTTAACTTCAAAAAACCCTTGGGGAGAGGGTGCCAAAAATCATGCTCAGAATCTCTAATGAGAATATTCATATCCAGGCTTTAGCGAATGAGACCCTGAAACCCTAGCTGACAGAGAATCCTAAAATCAGGAGCCGAGGGAGGATTCTAAGGGAGATTTTGAACAATAGAACCCACTGTCTCTTGAAGCTATTTTAGAATCTAATCTAAAAGGTAAAGGGGCGGTTTTTTTCATCCTTGAAAATCCTATTATTCATTTCTTTCCAAGTGTTCCAGATGAAGAAGCCTGGCGTTAGAGCCCAAGCAATGCTAAGGACTTCATTATTCGAAAAATTGCTTCTCCATTTGTTTAGGGTGTTGATGATGCTTCCTTTGTCCCTATTCGACTATTGGAAGATGGAGGCGAAAGAATCCCACAACTTGGAGGAAAAGAAGCAGTTGTTGAGAAGATGCTCCATTGTTTCCTCTTGAGCTTCACATAGCTGGCACCTGGAAGGTCCCAAAACACCCCTTTTCCTAATGTTGTCCCAAGTCAAAATCTTCCTGTGTTGAACCATCCACATGAAGAGTTTAATTTTCATCCAACCTTGTTGCCTCCAAAGTCTTTGCCATGTTTTGTTCGGAGCCTAGGAGGCCAAACCAAGGAGAATGAATTTAGCTTCCTTAAGATTAAAGGTGCCCTCATTGTTGTTGCCCCATCTCAGCTGGTCATTCCCTTCTGATACTAGAATTTTCATTCGATCTAAATCTTGCATTAGCATTTCATTTTTGGATTTTAAGGTGTTGTCATACCTGAAATCAAATTTCCTCCATTTTCTCCACTTTCCTACACTATTGGTTTGATCCTAGAAATCCTTTAATTTGGTTAATCCTTGAGCATCTGCCTCTGCCTTAAGTTCCTTCAATTCCTCTTTTAAAAGAATGGGTTCCTATTGCCATTTGTCCTCCCAGAACAGAGCTAAGTTTCCCTCTCTAATTTCCCAAAAGCCATTATCTTGGACTAGACCTCTATTGTCCCAGGGCTTGTTCCACATGTGTGATCACTTGATATTTCCATCCATTCTTATATGATCATCACTTTGCCATGTACTGGCATATTTTTCGTTCCAAATTGTAGCCCACTAAGCCTTTGGTTCTTTTAGCCATTGCCACCATAATTTAGCCCCTAGAGTTATGCTTAAAATTTCAGGATCATCCAATCCTAGGCCTCCATGTTTTCTAGGTTTGCATAGTTTTTCTCAGGCTACCAAGGCCCATTTTTTCTTTTCTTCCCCCTTGCCCCAAAGAAAGTCTCTTTGTATGCTTCTAAAAATCTGCAAGACTCCTTTAGGAGGCGGAAGAGAAGAAAGCATAAAAACTGGGATAGATTGCAGAATAGCCTTTGTGAGCACTAATCTACCAGCCAGGTTTAAGGACCTCATAGTCCATTTCCTTATTTTGTCTTACAGTTTATTGATCACCGGCTCCGAAATGCTCTTGTGTAAAGGCTTAGCAGTTAGTGGAACCCCCAAATATTTTGAGGGGAGAGAATCTCTTTGAAAGCCTAGAATTTTAGCAATGTTTCTTTGAATGGAAATATTAGTATTGAACAAAAAAATATTAGATTTGGAGAGATTAACTTCCATACCTGAAGCCTTGGAAAATTCATTTAGGATTTGTTTGAATGCAAGAGCTTCTTTGACTATGGGGATTCCCTATAGCATGGTGTCATCCACAAACTGTTGATGCGTCCAAGCCTATCCCCTATCAGAAAGTTGGAGACCTTTCATCTTACCGACTTCTTTAGCATGTTTGATAGACCGACCCAGTCCTTCCATCATGAGGATGAAGAGAAAGGGAGAGAGAGGATCCCCCTGTCTGAGGCCTCTAGAGGGAAGAAAAGTTTCAGAAGGAGAGCCATTGAACAGAATTGAGAAGCTAGAGGAAGTGACCAGGGCCAAGACCCATCTCACCCAGTTCTGATCAAACCCAAAAGCTATGAGAATTTTCCTGATACAGTTCTAGTTCAATTTATCATAGGCCTTAGCAAATGTCCAATTGCATGATCATACCAGCGTTTCAGTTGATAGTCAGAGAGTGTACCACCTCATGTGCTTGAATAATATTGTTAAGAATTTGCCTTCCTTCCACATATCCAGATTGTTCTATAGAGAG
The DNA here is from genome assembly GCA_000404065.3 of Pinus taeda. Lineage (NCBI taxonomy): Eukaryota > Viridiplantae > Streptophyta > Pinopsida > Pinales > Pinaceae > Pinus > Pinus taeda. The sequence goes on along the minus strand of APFE031412568.1, from coordinate 1,131 downwards.
CAGGGAAGGAAGGAGAGGTTTGAGTCTATTGGCTACCACTTTTGATATTATCTTGTAAACTACATTACATAAAGCTATCGGTCTAAACTTGTCAGGAGTCTGAGTTGCCTCCTGTTTAGGGATCAAGGCAATGAAGGAAGTGTTCAGAGCTTTCAAAATAGTGTTATTCTTCCTAGAATCTTCTACAACATTCAGAATATCTTGTTTAGCAATATTCCAGCAAGCCTTGAAGAAATCAACATTGAAACCATCTGGGCCAGGTGCTTTACCATTTTGCATTTCTTTGAGCACTTCTCTAACCTCATCTTCGGTTACTGGCTTGTTAAGGTTGTAGTTGTCCTCACTAGACACCAGCCTAGGTATGTGCCTTGTGAAGTTTCTGATGGGATTCTCTAAGTCATAACAAGTTTCTTTGGCTATGCCTCGAAAGTGCTTGACAAGTGGTTCTTCTATCTCAGCATGAGAGTTGTGAAGAATACCTCCCTCATCCTTGATCACTGAAATTCTGTTGTGAACTCTCTTCGCCATAGCGGATCTATGGAAAAATCTACTATTTCTTTCTCCCTCTTTGAGCCATTGAACCCTCGATTTTTGCCTCCAGAATATTTCCTCTTGTTTGCATAAATCCTCCCATTATTGATTACATTTGGTGGCCTGATCATTTCTGGTTTCATCGAAGCCGTCTGTGATAAGGGCTTGGTTGAGTTCTTGCATTCTACCCTCTACTGCTCTTTTAGCTACAAAAATATTGCCATGTTCATTGTTGTTCCAATCCTTGAGCCGGAGCTTGATGTGTTTTAGTCTTTTTTGAAGAAGGAACATTCTGGTGCCCTGAATGTTCAAATCTTCTGACCACCATTTGGCAATGTTGTTGGAGAAATCTGGATGGGAAAGCTAGATGTTTTCAAAGCGAAAAGGTTTATTCCTTGGAGTACCAATACTCTGCACCTCCAAATGAATCGGCCAATGGTTAGATCCTCCAAAGGGTAGAATTCTTGCCGATATTTCCTTATCATTGAGCATAAGGTCTTCAGATATCATGAATCTGTCTAATTTTGAAGCCACCTAAGATTCTCCTCCTCTTTTGTTGTTCCAAGTAAATATGCCATTACTAGTTACAATATCCACTAA
>APFE031412566.1:0-13556 GCA_000404065.3 Pinus taeda | reverse complement strand
TTTTATTATATTTTTATGTATTTAGTTAATATTATTTTAACGACTTATTTGGAATAGACTTATATATTATTTGGCATCTAGCTTAGTCCTTTATGGGTAGAAAACTTAGAGGAACTAGCTTGCAATGTTCGATAGAAAAGTTATTTCAATTTGAGTTTGTATGTGATACATATAAAACTTATTGCTACTAAATTTTGTATGTGAAATTTATGCTTTCTGTAAGTTTGACAAATACTATTGAACACCATGGTACTGACTTCCTGCAATATCAACCCCCATTACATGCACGTGTAGGACTAAACAAGCATGGATTGTTAAGAAATTGTAATGATTTAAAAACTATAAAACGTATTAAGGGTTTTGTAATAAAAAAAACCACTAAATCTAGTCATAGATAGGTATCACACTATGTTAAATACGAGGCTACAAGGAAGAGAAGGGATTAATTCATTTTGTATAGTTATTGTTCCATAGTTACGAAAAACATTGAGAAGTGGGATATAGATGTATAAAAGAGTATGTAGAATATTTTGCAGTAGACACTTAGGATGTCTTTTCCATAAAAGCTCCACAATGAGCATCCCTTTCTTAGTACTTACTTTTATAACTAAGAGAAAGAGAATTGGAGCATATACTTCACCTTCTAGCTATGTTCTCTCCCATATCTAATTTTCCACTTAACATCCCATGTACATTTCTGTAAATGGTATGTTTTCTTGTTTGTTTGATCATTTTGATTTCAAATATTTCCATATATTTGAGAACTAAACTAATAATAATAAATCTAAGATTTAACGTAGTGTTGATGGTGCTGAACCTACCAATATGTCAAAGGATCTCCCTCAGAAGAAGTCACAACTAGAACTCACACCGTTTGGAGTAGGAGTCCTAATAGTGGGGAGTAAATCTATGCGTTCACTATAATAGCACACAGAGGTAAGCAAGATATCCTTGTCGGAATAATGTGTGTGACCTTGCAGCGAGCCAAGAGGGATGCATGGGGAGGTTCTAACATACGGAAGAGAACAAGTAGTGTATCCCTTAAAAGCTTGTAATTTTACGTAGTTTGAAAGGAACACACAATCTAAATGACGTCACAAACTAGAAAACATAATAGTTGACAATCCAAAGTGATGAGTGAAACCAACAACATGCTTCAATAAGATTCATACAATCACAAATAGAATATTCCATACATCAATGCATAAGTAAAACTAGATACATTGCTAAAGTAATAAGAATAGTCGAACTACAATAACAAGATATGCATGAAAAATGTTTCCTTTGTTATATTATATAAAGTGAAAGTTCCATCCATACATACAACTAAGACATCCACTAGCCTCAATTATGAAGCATTACAGCCAACATCGCTTACTCCTCCAAAGAGATGTGCTCACTCTGCACCGTGGAGAAGTTGAGGCTTACCAAAATACTCTCCAAGCCCTCTCTAAGCAATGCCTGGTAAAATTTTGGCTCCCAAAAACACATTCTATGAATTATGAGATTATATTTATAACAAAGGATGTGGTGACGCTTGACTTTCCACTTTGCGACTCTTGGACTACCCTCATGACTCTTTAAATTACATATGACTATTTGTATTCGACTAATAAGACTTGGAATTTCACTTTACATCATATTTACATAATGATATATTTTCCACATATACTTATGTGGGCCAAAATTAGCTTGAGTCAGTGAGACAAGATAACAGTAAGACTCGGATGGTTGTGTGTTGGCTATGTGAGGCCTGACCCAGGTTCAGTGTTAGTTAGCCAAACAAATCCCTACACTACTAAGCATTTTGGCATCAGCCCGCGGAGCACAGACCGAAGTCTCATCGAAAGTGGTATGGGGGATGCTGGAACCAAGTTTTCGCACCCTAAGGTGGTCGTGATGTTAGTTTTTCCTTTTGTTCATACTTTTGTGTAGGTCACTAAATTCTAGGCTATGTTAGTATAGCCCTTTATTATGGCCTTCAATACCTCTGTAAAGAAGTACGATTGACCTTTGTGCAACCGTAACCTGCAGTTCAAGTACTTTCGTGTTTCTAGGGCAGCATATTGTGCATATTCCCAAATTATCTTAAGTGTCTTACTTATATTACTAAACAATCTCAGTTAGCACCGTGTAAACATATATTCTTACTTCCATTCAGTTTACTAGCATAATTACATACATTTGCACATCACATAAACATTATAAATTAAATTCACACACAATATGACAAGATGCATTAACAGGAAACAAGGACACAAAATTTGTAAAATGCTTCTCTTTATTGATATCTTGAGGTGATTACAAACTCCATCCACCCTGCGTACATAGGTGTAGGGTTCTACACACTCAGTTACAGACTTCCACCCTAGGCCTCTGCGCACTCAGCTATAGAGTCTCTACCTACACTAACACCCAAAACTTAGACTTCTCTCCTTATCACTCAAGACTTTTTCATCTCCTAAAACTTATTACTACCTAGAGCTTACTTACTTAGCTCTTTTTATACAATCCCATGGTCCACAGACCATGGATAGACCTTTACAGCCAACCTTCCACTTTACAAAATAAGTGCAGACAACCCTTTATGACTCATGACACCTTTACGCTCCGCAACTACAAAATGTGGAGGCTTTACAACTTTATTACAAAATTCGACCCAAAATATGGGCTTTTAGCCCCAAAACTATCGTCGGGGGATCCCGTTCCCAATAGGCCCCCAACACAAACATTGTGGCTCGCCCTCGAGTCACTCGAAAGCATGGATATCTTAGCGTGAAGACCTCCCAGCTCAACCTGTATGACTGTAAGCTCGGCAGTCCACTATGCAACTGCCTGCTTCACATCTTCAACGATATGCTCGGTCACTGCTCCTGAACTGTCTGCGTAAAGCTTTTGATGAGTTACTTGCGAAGTCACAAGCTTTCCTTCAATAGAGGTTGTGACCACGTAAGCCTCATCCATCTAGGGCTTTAGTCACATCTTCAACACTGCTTCCTTGTGTAGCGTTGCATCCACCTGTTCTTTCAGCTGCTTTGCCTCGTAGAACTTTGCTAGTCTCTTTGTGAGCATGATGATTCACACTGTGACTTTGAGATCATTATAAAGCTACTGTAGCTCATGTACTTCTATCTCTAATCATTGTACATTAGGGTCCTCCTACAAGCTTGTCAGGACCTCGAATGACTGTTCAAAAAGTTGAGTGCAGTTTACTACTGCATTGTTAACCGCCATTATTGCTTCTGTGATAACGGTTCCATGATGCTCCTTTACTTCTATTGGAGTTAAAGTTTGGGCCTTAAACTATAACTCAATGATATGTAGGTTCAATTCCAACTGAACCCTCACCATTTGTGTACGAGTGTCATGCACGCTTGTAGCCAGCTTGTGGACATGCACCTTGACTGGTTCTTCCATAGGAATGGCCAACTCTGGGACCATTCGGCATGCCTCCTTGATGACCTAAAGTATCTGCTTGTTTTGGTCAATTTCCTTGGTCGCAGCGGCGATGGAAGAGTCTCGCTGTAGTGCCATCTACTCATTCTTGATCTTCTACTCGCTGATCACCGGTAAAGCGTGGTGCTCACGGGCCCTTAACTCTGCAATCACTCCATCCTACAAGAGGTGGAGAACCTTGCTAGGGAGCACTGCCAGACTCAACCTTAATCCCTTGAGGGCACTGATAGTGGGTCTGTCAGCTTCATTCTCCATGGTCAGTGCTCCATTAGGTAGCACTATCAGGCTGGAGGCCTTCATGCATAGCATCACGACAGGTTCTGAAGTGTCGATAGCAAGGCTAGTGGATACAGTGCTAGCCTGTGATGCATGGGTCCACAACTCCTGCAGACCTTCCTAGATAGCCCTCAATACTACTTGTTGCTACTACTCAAACTGTTGTAGGGCCTCCATGGATACATCTTGCATCATGTCTCCAACGTCGTGCAAGTTGCCCTCAGTGAGGGTGATTGGGTCCAATGACGTCCTAGTGGCCTTAGAATTCTTCCTCAACCGTCCTTTCTCTTCTTCCATTGGATTCTTTATGTGGACAGATGTCGCCTATGGGTCCACATTGTGCTGCTCTCTCTGCTCGTCTGTCTCTTCCTCTGTCTAGAGTGAAGGTGACCTCGCACCTTTATCAGAGCCCCTCTCTATTCCGCCTGTTTGCTTCTCCATCTACTGAGAGGCATCGTGCTTCACCTTAGCCTTGTCAGTGGCCTCCTTCCTCTTCTCAACCAATTGCGTCATCTTAAGCTTAGCCTCTTCCATCTTACACTGCGCGACGAATTTGCGCCCTCCCACCGCCAAGTCTACTATAGTGCATCATTATGTCAGCCATTGATCAAGTACTGCATCAATGGGGTCATCTGTTGCCAGGTAAGACAAGTCATACCATGTTTGTGTAGGGTCCTTCCACGCCCTGATGAACATGTGGTGAAAATAAGCCTTAAATTTCGTGTAGCTCTATAGGTTGGAAAACACCTTAGGTGAAAACTGTGGTTTGTGATTAATGGCCATGCAAATGTTCATCTCCATTAAGATCCAGAATATCTTGTTGTTCTTGATGCACTACACATCCTTAGTTTCCCATAGCAATGCGTACTTCACTTCTTTTGGTAGGTCTAGCGCGACCGAAGGGAATTGGTTTTCCTCTCATAGCTCCCATGCTACCAGCACAGTAGACAACAAGAACCATGCGTAATGGAATGTCTTACTGAGCTCCTGTGCCTCGTGAAAGTTCGTAAGGAACTTACCACATAGATAGTCTTCCCAATTTAACTGAACTCCTTCGATGCACTCGGCTGCTGGCGCGATTATAGGAGCTGGCACCTCATTGGTGTGCCACTTCCTCATCACCTTCCATCCTAGAATCCGCGTAGCTACATTTACAATAGGATCCTAGATTCTGGATATGGCATATCCACGTGGCTTCTTTACCACAACAAACTTCTCTTTCATGGCCTCTGCGAGGCCTTGCTCAACACCTTTTGTGCCAAACATCATGGCTGGATTTCCCCCTGTGTAGGGCAACCCCGTGATCCTATGGATCAATCTGTCAGTGATGGGTATTGGCTCCTCCAGCCACAGACACCCATCATGCACCAAGTATAGCAGCTGCTTGATGAACAATACTGTAACTGGGGTGTGGTTGTAGTATGATAGCCATAGCAGGTTGAGCAAACCTACCTTGTCTACTCTTCTGAGACACCTTTGTGGCTGCAATGCGGTCATGCCCATGGTTGTATCGATAATTTGACATGTTAGCTATTAGGTCGCTAGGTGTGGGAACTTCTCATGGTTAGCCAAATCCAAATCTTCAAGTTTTAATAGAGGAAGCCACCCCAAGCATGGTCCTTCAAAAAAAATCTCACCTGGCAACAGAGAGGTTTGCAAGGGGACCTTGCTCTCATCGATATCTCTTGGCACCTTAGTCTTGCCCTTGTGCAGAGGGACATACTCAAGCAACCAAGTGATAAGGTTAGTACCTTTGGCTTCAACTTCCTCCACATCTATTCCCACATCCTCATCATCCATCGAGATGTCTTCGATTTCTTCCTCCTCTGGCTCTACATTGATGGCTTTGCCCCTTTCCAGTGGAATGAGCTTGTCCTTTGGTGGATTTTTCTCGGTGATGCGTGCGTGCACTAGTACTGCAGGATGCTTTCCCTTCTTCTCCTTGGTGTTCTCCTTTGTTGGGGTTGGCTTTGGCCTTCATGCCCTTAGTGATTTGGGGACTTTCACTAATAATTCAACAACTTCTAGAGAAACTTATTTGGCCTCCATATCCATTTCCAACATATCCTCCTCAGCTGTTACTACTTGTTGTGGTAGGTGTCGACATAATGCTAATAAGAAATTCTCGTGACGTCTCTGGTAAGTTCTCAAACACTGAACTCGCTATAAGAGCCTCAAATAATTCTCGATTCATGTGCACCCAAGAGCTCAACAACTCAATTATCAAAATGCCAAGCATATTTAGTTGGTTAGCCACCTATAATTTATAGGGAATTTTGAATTCAAATGTGACCATTCCCCCCAAATTCAATTCACTAATGTTGGATTGGCAGTAGATTTTCAAGGATCTAACCCATAAATTTTGTCTTAAATGTTGTTCATCTGCTCCATTTGGCCGCTTTTCTACCATCAAATCATGAAGAACGACTTTAATGGTCACTTTCCAGCCGACCTACGTGATTTTTCCCTAGGGAGTGCAACTCCCTTCGCGTTGTCGTGAACACTGTGACACTTCCTTGCTTCGCACAATCCTCTAGTCACACAACTCGCCAACCCGGGTGGTGTAATTTATAGTCCTGCACCTCCTTTCAGCTACTTGGAGCACTAAGACTGTCATACCTTCATATAGTCACGGTTGGACCACCAGTGTATGGCTTCTATCAACTGCCATTCAACTTTCCTCAGAAGGGATCTCCATTCAATTTGACCAGCTGAACCCCTCCTTCATCGGTAATCTCCTTAATGACATAAGTCCCTAAACAACGCATTCTGAATTTCCTTGGAAATTTCTCAAACTTGTTGCCATATAACAAAACCAGGTAATTTACCTTAAAGGTGCACAGCTTAATGTGTCGATCATGCCATGCTTGTTTGTTTTACTTTTGGACATGTTGGTGAAATCCAGCTAGAAATATTTCTTCCTTAAGCTCAGCCAACTATGCGAGCCTCTCTTCCAGGGCTCTGTGATTCATCATACCTGTGAGTGCCACTATGCATAGACTAGTCACAATGTATTCCATGCGCACCACTACTTCAACACCATAGAAAATCCTAAAGGGTGTTGTCCAGTCAACTTCTTGCATGTCGTTTGATAGGCCCATAGTACTGTGGATACGCGTAGGTCCCAATAACTTCACTGAGTGTTGCAATCATTGGTCAGTACATTCTCTAGCATTTTATTGAATGCTTCCACCATCTCATTAGGTTGCAAGTGATAAAGTGTCATCTTCTGGTGATATACCCAAAATTCCTCCATTAGCACGCTGATCGTCTCATTCAGAAAGTGTGTACTGCGATCACTCATCAAAATATTTGGACACCTAAATTGCATTAGGACATATGAAAGAGGAACTTTGCAATAGTCACACTTGTATAATCATTTATACGTTGTTCCTCTGCCAAATCGAGTCAAATACTCCATCGCAGTGATAATGCACCTCACTTGCATCCTCTTCTCTTGGGGCTGAATGGGTCCCACAAAATATATCGCCCATTTTCAAAGGTTGTAACATCATCTGTGAATTCATAGGTGGCTCATCCCTCCGAGATAGCCTACCAATCCTCTTACACACATTGCACGCCTTGCAATAAGTTTTTGAGTCCTAATGGATGATTGGCCACCATAACCCTGCACATAGAACCCTTTGTGTGGTTGCTCTCCCTGCATTTTATCATTCTGTGGTGCCCCCATGAGCTTCCACGATGATACTTCTCCTCTCAAACACTGGGACATATCGTGGTAATATTTCATCAGACCCCATTTTGTATAGATGCCGAGAAATTATAGAAAAATGTTTCATGTGCACCACTAAATCCTTCTTCTATCGGACAGTGTGCCCTTTCGAAGTAGTTCCTATCATTAGGAAGTGTATGATATCTTCAAAATGACCATCTGCGACGCACACTACAAATAGTTGGGTGTCAGGCAATCCATGCTCCAAATTAGTGGGCTCTTCCCCTGTTTCGATGCCCAACAGATGGTCTTGTCTCACGTTCAGTCATCCAGGTTTCACAATAACTTCAAAGTCATACTCCTAGAACAATAACAACCTCCTACATATTATCTCCCCCAACACAAGATTATTGACTAGGTATTTCAATGCGGAATGATTTGTATACATCTTAAAATGGCCACCCACCAAATAGTGTGTAAACTTCTGGAGCACATATATCATGGCTAACCCTTTTCGCTTGGTGGTGTAATAGTTCTTCTTCACCTTTGATAACCTTTTGCTTGTGAATGTTATAGGATGGTCCAAGTCTGCTTCGCCAACCTATGTCAGTACTACTCCCAGCGCTATACATGACGCGTTGACATGTACATGAAACTCCTTCTTCCAATATACGAAGACTAGAATTAGCGCGGTGACCATTGTTTCTTTTAATACATCGAAGCTTTTCTTAAATTCATTGTTCTAGTAGAACGTGACATCCTTTTTCAACAACTCTTCCAATAGGCGCAATGATCTAGGCATAGCCTTTGATAAAGTTTTTGTAATATCCAGTATGCCCTAGGGTAGTGCGCAACTGTTTCACACTCCTTGGTGCTTCTAAGTTAAGTATCACTAAAATCTTCATGGGATCTACCATCAGCCCCTCTCTACAAACCACATGACCCAGCAGGGTCCCAAAAGGAACAGGAAATAGGAACTTCTTTAGATTGAGTGTGATCTGGAATCTTTGACTAATATCCGGAATCAGGCACAAACTTACCACATGGAATTTCACTAGCCCAAACATAGTCGAGTCATCAAAGTACACTTCTAGGAACTTATGAATAAATTCCTTGAACACCGTAATGACTACGCAAGAAAAACTCGTAGGCACATTCTTCAATCCAAAAGACATTACAGTGTACTGAAAACAACCCCATTCAATCGCGAAAGTTAGCTTGCTCCTATCCTTCAGTGCGATTTTCATCTGATGGTACCCAGAACACCCATCAGTGAAGGGATATGCTTCCTGGCCACCTACATTGTCCAACACTTCATGAGTGAATGGAGTCAGGAAAGGATCATGTACACAAGCATCATTCAACTTCCTGATATCTATGCATATCCTTAGATCATCCTTCTACTTCTTTTCCTATACCACCATTGGGCTTACCCAATCAGGTTCTTCTATAGGCTCAACAATGTCTATTGCGATCATCTTGTCTAGCTCTAAGCAGATCTTCTCCTTATACTTTGGATTGAGACAGTAAGGTCTTTTCTTAACCTCCTTTGTGTCGTGCCTCAACATGATCTTCATAACAACTAGGTCTCCTATTATCCCTTTTAGGTCTATAAACTTGTTAGGGAATAAATCATGGTTTTCATGGAGCAATTCAACGACCTTATCCACCCTTGCGTCATCCTAGTAATCTCCAATATTTGCAAATTTTGGCCCTACCTCCATACCAATATTTACCTATTTTGTTTTCAGTGGCATGGTTATATCAGGATTCTCAATCTGTGGTCCTTTAACCTCAAGGTGACCTTCTAATTTAGGGATGTTAATTTTTCACAGATCCTCATCTTCTTCTTCAGCAGTTATGTTATAGCATTCCAGTGTGTCACTCAGCTGAGTAGTCGAATCTATTTGAATCAGGTCCAAAGGATCCTATGATATCCTAAATACTATTTCTTTCACTTCTTGTAGTATTTCGTCAATACAGTCAAAGTTATCTTCAAAAATGAATGTCATTATGAATCCTTCGTGCAGAATATCCCATTCACTGGTACTATGGCAGAGCTCTGTTTCTCAGTACTAGCTCATTGGAATGACATTGAAGGTGTGATAGAACAAGTGCGCCTATTTGGGTTGGGGCTTTGCTCCATAAGCCTCGGCCCACTTAGCCAGTGTGCACACATATCATCATTCCCGTCATACTTGTCTTTCGTTCATACCTTCGGCTTCCCAAAGCATGTTCTCATCATCCTCCTACATTCACGCCAATCATCAAAGCTACCCTTGTGCATACCCGACCATCATGTGGGCATAGTGCGCAATGCCCAACACAAACCCTGGAAAAGTTACTTCTCTGGTACCTCCCTCTGAGATGCATCTAAAAATATATCTACATCATTCAGTCCATCATAAGTGGGCATATTTCTTACCTCTGATGACACACAACATAGCAACCGGGTCATCACGTTACAACTTAGCATGGTTACTTCATGTAATTGATTCTTCCAGTGCTCTAATTCTTCATTAGAGTCTGAGGTGTAGGAGCACTCACGATCCCATGTAATTCATCCATCCACCATTGGATTCACCGAATCTTGGTGGCGCATTGTTATCTTATAGATACATTAAAAATCATCATCACTCTCATAATCACAGACTAGTTCAATGTAGCACGATCCTTCACAAGGATCTAGGGGTACTATAAAGTGGAGTGATTTCTTCTCAAATATCATCTTTCACCTCATTAGGTTGATTACCCCATTCATATCAGTAGCTCAATCAATTCCAAGGATTGTAGGGTAGGGGTTGTTGTCATCCAAAATTTCTATCACCTCAAAGTCATCCAACTAGCTCACGCCTTCAATATCTAAAGTCACCCCTTATAGCCACCCCATGGGGATGATCCTCTACTGATTTTCCATCCTTAACTAAATCAGATACCACTGCAGTGTCGGTCTTCCCATCCATTCCCAAGTCTACATTGGTAGGATATTCACGTCTAACCCCAAATCCAAAATAGCTTAATCCATTTCGTACTCTCCTATTTGTGTAGTCAACCTCATCTCTCATAATGTCCTTGTTTTATGCTTACCAATTTTTCATACCATGCGCAATTCACTCAAAGTGTTTCTGATGCATCTATTTATAAGTTCCTGTAATCCCTTCACAGCCTTCCTGTCATACAACAACTTCATGCAGGTCTCTAGGAAGGTTGTAAGCATAGAGGGGTCCATCTCTTGATCAGGCTTATCCTTGTTCCCTGAGGTGGAGGCGTCAGGGAAGCTCCTCTTTGATTCCATGAATGTTTCATGTGCAGCCTCCTAATCAAAATCAGCCTTATTCCCTGAATCTTTCCGAACCCATTCAACACCTCAATGAGAAACCAAATAACATAGTAAGCCATAATACTTAGGGAAAACACTCTCCTGGATAGTTGAGCATGAGGGTCAGACCTCTTCATCTATAGGTTCTGAGTTCACTAAGGTGGTAGTGCCCCTTTGTCATGTATCCTCGCTATTAGCGTAGGATAGTCCTTCAATTAATGATCAAACATAGTGTAATATTTACATGACGGATGCGTGGGGTTAGTGTAATCATGAGCATAGTGTCCTGGTCCTTCACAATTGTAACAAACTACCTATCCCTGACCTCTTCCAGGTCCTCCTCCACCTCGGCCTCATCCATGCCCCTGAAAGCCTGTTCGCGCCATCCATATGCTCTGGTCAGGGGGTCGTGTTTCTGCCTAAACCCTACAGATGGGTTTTCTATCCATCATCAATTCATAGCTTCTGCAATTATATTCATCATGCCCTACCGATCTACTGAAGTTGTAGAATAGTTGTTGTAGTGTTTGTACAAACTTCTGCAGAAAATGAGAGTTATCCGTCGTATGTTTTCCTGCTACCTGAGATATAGCATACCGCAACGCAAGCCCCACGCTTGGGCTTGCCTGAGATTCTGGCCTCAAAGGCATGGGTCCACCTCCTGCAATGTAGTTTGCAAATACCAAGAAATGGTCTTTGTGATGCCCCTAGCCATTGCACTTCAGGCACCATACATCTTCGCGCAACCTTTGGTCAAACTGTTCTGTCCTCCTTCAAACTTTGCATTCAAGGAAAAGATTTTGCAACTTCTCATGGATCTGCTGAACCCCCAGATTCAGATCCTCCTTCAATATTTCATGCAGTCTCATCACAATCTCCAAGGCCTCTGCTTGAGTCATTATCTTCTGTTGTGACAACACAACCCTTTGGAGTGGTAGGAGCGAAGCCATGAACCACTCGCAGTGTTGTCCATCTATTAAGTTCATATTAGCTTCATGGATTTTACACTTCAACCTCTGATCTAATTCCTAAGGTATCTCGGTTGGTAAAATTATGATTTCTTTGAACCCCATAATCGATTGTGCCACGGATTTAGGCCTACTGAATTCTTTATTCAGCACAGTCTGGATGTCCGCCACCCCAACATTTGGCTTATCATTAGAGTAATTGATGTACTAGGTTAGTGCACGATCCTACAAAGCACTAACTAATGTTTCCTTCTTCATGTGATCAAATGTGACACCATGAGATTCCCACACTGCTTTTATGATGAACCACAACTGGTCTGAGTCCTCATTTCCCAAGCCTTTGAACAAAGGCAACTTTACTGAATTTTCCATACTAAACAGCAATGGAGGTGGAGGTAGTATGAGTGAAGTCACAGGTGATGATGGTGAAGTTGGCGGTGGTGTTGGTGGAGGCGGCTGTCATAGAATCCTTGTCTTATTAACTGAATAGCACTTAGGGGAGAAGCCTACACTACTTCCTCTTTGTCACCCAGTGGAGGTGAAATCAATGTACTATATTCAGGACCGTTTATTCCTTCGTTCCTGTAAGGTTTTTCACTTCGCATAACTTCGAACATAAAAGTAGCTGCATAACCCTTTTTTCGTACAATATGTTCTTAATCCAAGTATTCAAATATTTCAAGTACTTACCTTGTGGACTTTTGAAAAAGCGTCACTCTGCTTCGTTATACCTGATTGAGGTATCAATCGTGAATTTAGTCACAAATCCTCCTATGATGTGATCGAACCAATGATGAACAACATGGGTGATCTTATCCTCAGAGGCTTCTAGTCTCTATACTAACTCCGGGGTCCAAACAAGAGGAATGTCAATTCTCCACCTTCCTTGGGTCAATTAAATCTCTTTGTATATGTGTTTTATGTGTTATGCTCTCGCATTTTATTTTTCCTGTGATTTAGAATTCGTATGCAGGTAATTTCTGTTCGAGGTTAAAACCTACATTTGGTATCAGAGCTATTTTGGCTTCAAGCGGACACCTTTGTTGCTGAGGGGTTTCGCTCGGGCCTGTGGTAGACCCTATTCAGTGGGAGATCTGCGAGATCGATTCTGGTGGCGAAATAAGATGGCGACCAGCGGAAAGATAGAGATTGAGAAGTTCAATGGTCAGAGTTTTGAGTTGTGGAAACTCAATATGGAGGATCTGTTGGTGGATAAAGATCAGCGGATTGCGGTAGATCTGGGTACTAAACCAAGGGGAGTGACCGATGAAGAATGGAAGAAGTTGGATCGGAAGGCAAAGAGCACAATACAATTGTGTGTCTCAGATTCAGTATTTTTTAATGTATCAGGGGAAGCTACAGCGAAGGCTTTATGGGACAAGTTAGGGACTTTGTACCAATTTAAGTTTTTGGTGAATAAACTGTTCCTGCGGAAAAAGTTGTATAACCTGAGGATGAAAGATGGAGACTCGGTGACAGAGCATCTGAATGCGTTTAATACTGTGGTAAAGTTATTATCTGTTGATATTAAAATTTCAGATGAAGATAAGTGCATCAGTTTGTTGTGTTCTCTACCAGACTCGTGGGATAGTTTGGTTATTGCAATAGGTAGCAATGCAACTGCTTTGCAGTTTTATGAAATAGTCTTAGCCTTGCTGACGGAGGAGATGAGACGGAAAAATATGGACAACTAGAATGGTGATGCTTTGTCTGTACGAGGACAGTCCCATAACAGAAACAAAAATAAGTCATCGAGTGGGAGATCTAAATCTCCAGGAAAACCTACAAAGGTGGTGTGCTGGAAATGTAGAAAGGAAGGTCACTTCAGAAGGGAGTGTAAATCTAAAGCTCCTGATAAAGGAAA
>APFE031412555.1:207991-222588 GCA_000404065.3 Pinus taeda | reverse complement strand
CGGTGGACCCGGCCCACACCCTATTATTATAGACATTTTTAGGAACTTCAACCCCAATCATAAATGTCCATAAACTGAGGGCTCCTAAGTCCCTAAAAGTGTTGCTTCACTACCTAAAGGAACAAGGTCAGCTGATTACATCATCTCCCAGAAGTTCTCCACTAAAAACTGCTAATAAATGGTCAAAACTGGACCATACTGAAAACCCAGTGCAGAGGGTGCGATGCATATCAGCTTCCCAGTGTACAGGGTGAGATGCATACTGAATGGCTCCTCTATAGGGTGCAATGGTCGGGAATGGACAAATGGCAGGGACAAATTGTGAGGTGGAAGATCATGGAATCTTCCAGAAGCTTCCCCTCTGACACTTGCTTCTCTGTTTTCGACCAGGGATGAGTAAGAGATCATCATTCTCCAAGTGGAATCAGGAACTATCAGAGAGAGGAAACTAATCAAGACCCCAAAAGATCACTCACCTCCCTACAATCATCTATATATGGATCCCTCATCACAGAGATCCAGAGGCTGGAATCTTGTATCTTGTAGAGAAGTGTTGTCAGTTTTCTGGTGTATATTCATAGTGTTGGGTGATCTAAGCTTTACTTGAGGTGAAGAAGGGCTTTCTTGCTGGAGAATGATGCTGAGTCAGAACATATGGTTGTAATCCTCTTGCTATTTTTGATCTTAATAAAGCTATTCAAGTTTTCCTCCATATTCTTGTATGTTTCATTGTATATGCATTTGTATGGTTAACGCACATCTGGTCCTGTGTTATTTATGAATATAGATCTTTGTTCTTCGATAGTAGTATGTTGATGTGATTCCACAGGTGCTCTTTGAAGCTGGGCAGACGAAGAAGAAGCGGCAAAGCTCTATCAGGAAGGAGAGGAATCAAACAAGGAAATCAAGTGCAAGACTAAGGTTGGTTTCCTTTGTTCCACTCTTATCTATTTTCATAAAGGAAAACGAAAGTAGACTTTACTTGTTTGTTTCTAAGATAGCTACCAGTCTTAGTGGGAATAGCAGTATCTGAGTGGACACTATTCCCGGTAACAAAATGGCGACTCTGCTGGGGACCGACTAGATTGTTTGTTAGCCTATCTTTGTTTCTTTTATAAACTTACAGATGGAGCTTGAAGCCAAGACAGCTAGCCTTCGAACTGCATTTGTTATACAAATGCAAAGTAGATCAATGCTACTTCAGTCTATCTTCGGGTTTTGTTTATGAATTAAACAATCAATCTGCAAACAGTCTAATTTCCCTAAGTCGTGGCTCTAGTAACCTTCGTAGATCAACCCCTGTGATTTACATATACTGAACATCACTTACTCGGCCTAAATCCCTGAACTGAATTGCAAATTGTGAATAGAAACTCATTTAAAGTCTCACACTAGTACCATCACACCCTGCCTTCAAGGCAATCTGTATGCATCGCACTTCCCGAGTGCAGTAGGTGCGCTGCATACTGAATTCATTGTGTGACAGGTGCGATGGTTAGGGAAGGTTAACTTTACCTTCAGACTTTGGTTTTTCCTCACTGTTTTCAGTCCTATTCAGGAGTTTTGTTGTCTGTGGTCAGTGTAATTCTGTGAAAACTCCCTTCTCTTACATTATTCCTCCTCCATAAGTGCAAAGAACAGTAAGTGTTTTTATGTATTGTGCGCCATTTTCAGTTCTCTTTTGCAAAGAAGTAGCATAGTCGAACTGTCGTTTCTTGATCTAAAAGTGTAGTAGCTGTCGTTTTCAGTCATAGAAGACAATCCCATTGTTTTTTATAGTTGATTATACAGTTACTATTGCATATTATTTGAATTAATAGTTTTTAAAGTGTCGAAAAGCAATTTTCATTTCAAAAACGCAAAATGTCTCTCTTACCTTCACTTCATTTTGAAAAGAAATTTGTTGAGTATTGTCGCTTTGAAAATAGTTCAGATTTGCACTTTGATTTCTTATCATCATCCATACATTAAGAAGGCTGAAAACAAATACATGCATGTGCATTTGCATTTAGACTGCTTGGTTTGATTTAGGACGATGCATTTAGCGTGTGCTTTGTGCTCTTTGCTGAAATATTCTAAACTTTCTTTCCTTAGTAGCTAGGATTTTCACTGCCAAAAGAAGATTAAACGTTTGTTTATCATCTTAGACTACATTTTAGGAATTGCATGCACATCACGCAGTGAACCTGAAAGGAAAATTTTTAAGCAATATCAACTTAAAATAAATTTAATGAATCTAACAATGCTTTGGAACCTAACACACAACATCTAGAGGTCTAGGCTAGAGACATATTCCGGCGTCGTAAAACCTGGTAACTGTCGTTTTCATTGTTGGTTGGGTGATTCCTCCACTCTGAGACGGCAAGTGCCAATACGAACTTGTGCTCCCATGTACCGTCGAGTATATTTTGGGAGACCACAATAGGCTGCATCCTTTATCCTTAAGAAGCCGTGTCTTCCGCCCTATCAATCGCAATGCATTGAACACAACATTCGGGAAGATTGACTGCCATACCGTAAAAAGTATTCTATAATTTTGAGATTGGTTTGGTAATCCCCTCTGCCTAGATCTCCAGAGAAGTCCATTTTTCTCCTTTTCAGACTCCTTAAAAGAAAAGGTCCTTTGAGCACTTGTCACTTCAGGATCAATAAAAATTGAAGGCGACTAGAGTCATCTTTTGTTTTTTCTCGACTCTTTAAAATTGAAAAAACAAGTTGCGTCAAAGCATCTAAAATTTATTTTAATCGGAATAACATCACAAATTCCCCCGTTGGTCTTTATGTTGAGAAAATGGAGTCTACCAACCAAGGATTTCCCCTTGGCGGAAATCCTAGTCCCTTCTCCTCTTGGGGAGATGTTCGTGCACCACATATGGCCACATTGTCACTTCCAGGGTTGACGATTGGTTTGCCTGTCTGGCTCTTCTCTACCTCTGTCATTCAGAATCCCGTAATTCCTGAACACTCTAGTCAGCAACTAGATGATACCAGAGTTGCCTCCCAACCTTCTACTTCGTTTGATTCTCCCTCTCCTCCTTCCTCTTCGCTTGATAAAGCTGATAAAGCTAAAAATCAAGTAACTAAGAAGAAGAAGCAGAAAGAGAAAAAGGAAAAGAAGAAAAAGGAACCAAAATCGAAAGGGGCCAACCAAGCGTCATCTAGCGAAAATCCTCACACCGCATTGTCTAAACCTAAATCTCCTTGTGTCATTTGCAATGGAGACCACTATCACCGAGATTGTCCCTGCATCCCACGGATCTTAAGGGACTGGTCTCCTCGTTTGCACAATCCGGTGGCAACCTCTGATGATCATGTTGAAAGCACACCATCAACCAGTGAAAGTGAAGCACCTGGACAGAAAAGGAATCCCAGATTTCCTTGTAAATTGTGTGAAGGCAATCACGCCGTCCACCGTTGTCCCTTCCTTGACGAAGCTAAAATAGTTTTGGGTGACCGTCCTGCTTCACTGCTACGGCTCCCTCCTAGATATAAAAAACTCTTGCCAAGTCCACCATTGGTTGAAAATCTGGCTGGCCCCTCATTGTGGTCGGCTGAAACGTCTATCATTGGAAATGAACCCTCTAAATCCATACCAAACGAAAGTCAAAAGGTCGAGATGGCAGTTGACCCGATCTTGCCTTCATAGTGTTCATCTTCGAATGATACCGTCATTGAAGAGAAAGAGAACGACACCGTTCAAATTATTTTCGTAAACACAAACTCCGATGAACTTGGGGGCAGTCCACCCGTTCCTTTATCGCAGGAAGGAAGTTCATCAGAGTCATACCCGGCCGTCTATTCGGTCCCACCACCAAGCAACCTAGTCATTTCCTTCGACTAGAATCTACTAGGTAGACCCCGTTTACCAGCTAGTGTACCATTCAAAATCATTGTACAAGCTTACAGAATGTTCATGGCTGGTACCATCATCGATGAAGGGGCTTCTGTGAGTATCCTTTCCTCAACTGCTTGGAAAGCGCTTGGTTCGCCATCACTTTTGCGTGAAATGTGAAATCTGACAGGCTTTGACAAAGGAACCAGTCGACCATTAGGGATCCTTCCAAATGTGCCCATTACTTTGAGAAGGAAAACCATTCACATGAACATGATGGTAGTTCAAGGACCCTTGGATTATAATCTACTCCTTGGACACGAATATATTTATTGCATGGGAGCCATCGTCTCCTCACTCTGTAGAGTAATGTGTTTCCCGCACGAAGGCAGAATGGTCAAGCTCGTGGACCAAATGTCATTCCCCGGTTCACACATCGCAAATAGTTAAATACCATCCCTAAATGGTCTCTTCATGCAAGGAATGTCTCATCGATCTCTAGTCCATCCACCTGATGAGTGCAAGTGATCAGGAGGATGTGACTGAAACCCAGGGGGCATGCACCCTGGTCTATTTCAACAGGAAAACCTTGGGTATAGAGTGGGTTTCCGCGGGGGATATATGACTAGTCTGACACACCCGTCCTCACAGGAAAATGGGATTAGGCTGGAATAAGATACCTTCGTTCAAGTTATGTGAGTGGCATGCATCTGCACCACTCACCTTTGTCTATTTCGGTAGACATCGCCAAGGAAGCATTTTGTTTGCTACACGGGTAACTTTCATGGTAACCTGGGAATTTTTCGCTATACCTGGGGGCACGCAAACCTTTCCAAATGCAAGCGAAGAGAGACTATTTATTTTTTTAAATATGTAGGACCTCTAACCATTTAAACCGTAAGGCTGGTCGTTTCCTAGCTTGCATAAAGAAAGGATTTGGGGCAAAGCTTCCAAAGGTGCAAGCCACTTCAAATGGCATCTTGAATGAGACATCCTTATTATACGACTGGCGAGCAGTGTTACCGCAGGGTTCAAGCTCGTTAAAAAAAACCCCCACGAGCAGTTTAAAAGCACATAGTTTCAAGTCGTTAAAAAAATAAACTAAGTCATGAGCAAAATGTCCCAGAGGTTAAGCTCATTAAAAAATGAACGCGGTAAATAACCATTGTGGAATGCCTATCACCAAGCTTTTGAGCCTTGGTTCGTGTTCCTCATCATCACCTCCACTCTGTTTTAGCCGAATCATCCACCTCCAAGATTGTTTACCCCTTCGGACGAAACATCTACGAAGAGTGATTTTATTAGCATCCTTGTGACAACTGCCGTGATGGAAATTCCAAAACCTTCCCTGGAATCAAGTTGGCACCCAAATCATCATCGTTCCTTGAAAACGAGTCTCCTTTTAAAGCTCTTTTCAACTGACTCGTAAAATATGAAAAGATTGTCGAGCGATTGGCCTCTCCGGCTCGTTAAAGTCATCGGAAGTGCTATCCCTCCTCTAGATTTTAATCTTTTTGGATTTGAGGGATTATTACACAAAAAGATAGAGCGCATGTCTTGTTCGGCTCGTTAAAACTATAGAAAATCCATCCCTTTCGTATTATTTTACGCTTTTTCGGTCTTAAGGGATTACATGATGAAAAAGAATCTTTGGAGTCTCCTTTCCATCCCTTTCAGACTCTCTAAAATTGAAAAGGACCAAGTTTTCTTTGTCGTTAAACTCATTAAAACCGAATAGTGATAAACTCGTCCAAATGGACGAGAACGAGTTTCACTGTCGCTAGGCTCGCTAAAATATAGCGACAGGTTTGCCCGAAGGGAGGATTATAGAACAAGCATAAGTTATCCTCCTCAAGCTTGACAAAAATAAAGAGGTATTGGTCAGCAATGACTGGGGAAAATTGGGAAGAAAACTTGAAAAGGCTTTATTGGTAGCATGTCGCTTTTGAACATGACAGTTTCCTTCCGCATCCAAGCCGGGTTGGGTTGTTCCGTTCACTAGTCATCACCATTGGTCCATCACACCATCCATCTTTGGGGATAACACTACCAATCCATCGTCAGTGTCGCCGATATGTTCAAGAGAAGTCATTCAGACAATTTGCCTATGTCTCACCCACTGCAATACATTCATGCTCCATTCCTTCATGATCGCCACCCTGAACCCTGTATCGTCAGATTGTTTTCACCTCCAAAATCATTTGCTTCATTCCATGTCGTTGATGTGGGATTCATTAAGGCCCTCATGCGATGGGTCACTTCTTGTCGACATCAGCTCATTATCCAAGAAGTTGACATAGGAACAACCCTTTCAGTACTTTGAAGATTGTATGCCTCAATGGCAAGTTTCTCACTTTCGGCAACAGGTTTACATCAATGGCCTTCGACCGAGAGATTTCGCGTGGTGTTCGACTCCAAGTCCTTTTTCACACCACGCAAATTGTACTGTAGTACCTTGAGGGTCATTTTCATTATTTGTGATTCCTCTCGCTCCTGTTAACAGCTTACATCATTGGCTGGTAATCAGGCGATGTCTTTCTATGTTCGACTCCAGAACATTTTTCACATGGATCGACTTGTACTCCGAGTGAAGACTGAACGAGTTTTGAAGACCCCAGATCTAGTTTCATCCATCCGGGCTGCGATATATTCAGGAATATAAAGACATCAAATGTACATCATTGCCGAACAGATGATCATCCAAATCAAAGGATGATGAGTCTGAATCATCAGTCTGCCACACAGACGATTGTCTGTCCTATGTACATGAAAATGAATTTATAAAGTTGAGCATAGGAATTCCCGTCTCAGCTAGATCATGAAAAAATGTTGTCAAGATAATGTATTGTATTGTATCTTATTACAGGTCGCCTTCCAGCTCGAAAAAACTTTGGATCCTCATAGTAAAGCATTTCATCCGGCATCAAAAAGATTAATAACCTCATGCTTTAGGGGGCAATTGTTATAGACATTTTTGGGCACTTCAACCCAAATCATAAATGTCCATAAGCTGAGGGCTCCTAAGTCCCTAAAAGTGTTGCTTCACTACCTAAAGGAACAAGTTCAGCTGATTACATCATCTCCTAGAAGTTCTCCACTAAAAATTGCTCATAAATGGTCAAAAATGGACCATACTGAAAACCCAGTGCAGAGGATGTGATGCATATCACCTTCCTAGAGTACAGGGTGTGATTCATACTGAATGGCTCCTCTGTAGGGTGCGATGGTCGGGAATGGACAAATGGCAAGGACAAATTGTGAGGTGGAAGATCATGGAATCTTCCATAAGCTTCCCCTCTGTCACTTGCCTCTCTGTTTTTGACCAGGGATGAGTAAGAGATCATCATTCTCCAAGTGGAGTCAGGAACTATCAGATAGAGGACACTAATCAAGACCTCAAAAGATGACTCACCTCCCTAAAATCATCTATATATGGATCCCTCATCACAGAGATCCAGAGGCTGGAATCTTGTATCTTGTAGAGAAGTATTGTTGGTTTTCTGGTGTATATTCATAGTGTTGGGTGATCTAAGCTTTACTTGAGGTGAAGAAGGCCTTTCTTGCTGGAGGATGATGCTGGGTTAGAACATATGGTTGTAATCCTCTTGCTACTTTTGATCTTAATAAGGCTATTCAAGTTTTCCTCCATATTCTTGTATGTTTCATTGTATATGCATTTGTATGGTTAACACACATCTGGTCCTGTGTTATTTATGAATATAGATCTTTGTTCTTTGATAGTAGTATGTTGATGTGATTCCACAGGTGCTCTTTGAAGCTGGGCAGATGAAGAAGAAGCGGCAAAGCTCTATCAGGAAGGAGAGGAATCAAACAAGGAAATCAAGCGCAAGACTAAGGTTGGTCTCCTTTGTTCCACTCTTATCTATTATCATAAAGGAAAATGAAAGTAGACTTTACTTGTTTGTTTCTAAGATAGCTACCAGTCTTAGTGGGAATAGCAGTATCTGAGTGGACACTATTCCCGATAACACATATCACCCCAACCCAATATATATGTCCCCGATTGCAATGTGTCGACACTGCACCGATCACCAATTATATATTGCCGATATGAATATAGGCAAAGCCACCATATATCATGCCGATTATTATTCCAATCGCCATGCCGATCACCAATTAGGAATTCCATCGATATAGATATCAGCGAAACCACATAAATCGTGTCAATAACGTCGCCAACGCCCATGTTAAGCGTTGATTTCCAAGGCCGATCGTCGATTTTAATGCACCGATAATGTAGTAACAATGGTGTTTAAGGGGCAGACCACCCAATGCAGACCCGACCACCATTAATGTATCATTTCTGGTTTTAAAAGAAACTGTGATATATTATTTTGGGAGTGGGGGGGTTTGACCGCCCAACCTCCTCCCTATTAACCAACGATTTTTACCAATCCTCCTAACCAATCTCCTTGGTAAATCGACAGAAGGCCTTCTTTATAAATGCTGAGTTTTTACCTCTACACAGAGTTGGAGGAGGAAAAGTAAGGGAATGCTTTTTGAGGAAGGTAATTAATATTTTAATGCAGGAACCATGAATTTTGTAGGAGGGCAAAATTTTCACTTTGTCAAAAATTGACAAATTTTATATGGATTTTACACCTCTCATCGCCACGAACACAATGGTGTTGTTCGTTTCTTCACCAGAGTTCTGAATTTTCGTTCATTTCCAGAATGCACATGGAACCATGATTTCAGTAAAAACAGGGAGTGGAACCATGAGCCATGAAATTCTCCCGAGGTAAAATTTTGACATTTCAAAATATAGTTAAGTTTATACTTGTTTTTCATGGTTTTCCATAGGGATTGCAATGGTGTGATCAGATTCACCATCTAAGTTGTAGATTTGTAGTCCATCCATGGAGTAGAATCTTTGAGGAATCCTATGGGAATCTAAAAGATTCCTTGAGCCCATAATTATCAACTTCTCAGAATTCAAATTTTGGATAGTCGATTCAACACTACTCAATGCAACAAATCTGATGGTGTCTTTAGATTTCTTATTCTCTCATTTCTTCTTCTAGCCACTTTTCTAAGTGCCAACGCAAATGTCCACATTCATGTGAGAGCAGCCATCTTCATACAATTGATGCCTTGAAATCAATGGTCCGAGCAGCTTCAGCAGTGTGACATCCAGTTCTTCAAATGGCCCTTGGTTGTGAGGTATATGATGTGTTCATGTACTTATTCTTTTTGCATTATACTACACAGATCCTTGATTGATGTTGATGCAGGATCTTGTTTATTACATGTTGTCATGATTCCTTACTTGATTTGATGTGGAATCCTCTATGTGATGTACTTGCTATCATAACTCTTCATGTTATGTTTTGATATTCCTTGTTGTATGATGTTGGGATACTCTTGTTTTCATCATGCATGTTTTGTTTTGACATCCCTTTTGTGCCATGTTGGCAGGATGTTCATCGTGCATGTTTTTGTATCATACTGATAGGAGTCTTTTGATTGAGAGTTCTAGTTGTGGAACATCTCTTAGAGCCACTCCTGCGTGAGGGCATTTTTCCTTGTATGATCGCAACATCATCTCTTGTGTACATCACCATTATTGACAACACTTAATGTAGCGGCCTTCACCATCTTAACACCAGGGCCCAGAGATGTAATCTCTCCTGGACGAACTCTGTTATCAATGCTTATGTTTTCATGTGTTGATCATTGTTATGTTCCTCTTCTTTTCCTCATGCAGATGTATTCGTTAATGTTCTTTTAAAAAGAAATTTTAACACATCATGAAAGTAAAATGTCTCGGAAGGGTCCTTCTTCACACCCAGACTTAGACCAAGTGGTATCAGGGTGGTATTTGCGTTGATGTGAATTGCAGTGCGAACAATGACAGAGGATGAAAGAACGATGTATGAGACCATGCTCGGCATTTCCAAGAGAGTGGAAATCATGTATGAAACTCTATAGAAAGAGACAGAGGAAAAGGAGTGATTGCAGCTTCAGTTGCAAACCACAGAAGAGGCCAGGGAAGAACTGAAGAAAAAAACATAATCTTTAAACAAACAACGATGAATTGAAGATGCACCTACATGAAGAGAAAGAGGAAAAAGAAGTTTGCTACGACAGTTGCAAGCAAAGGACGAGGCCTTGGAGAAGTTGCAGCATAACCCATGTGAGGTAAAAAGTAGTTCTCCATCTTCATGTATGTTTCCTGATGATGATTTCATTATGTTTGAAAATCACACCACGGGAACTGGCTCCAAAATGTTAAAGAGAATGGGGTATGAAGGAAAAGGCTTGGGCAATAATGACCAAGGCATTGTCAACCCCATCAAAGTAGAGGAATTACCTCGTCAGGTAGGACTTGGGTATTAATGAGCCCCGAATTGGGTAACTTATTGGGCTCATTTTGCCTAACTATTCTTCGTCAATCCACCATTTTTCATAGTTTATGCATGTTTTTTGAGTATATTTATGTTATTTGAACGAATGAGGATAGTCACTTGACCAGGAAGACTAACACATGGTTAATGCAGATTTTTGGACAAATTTTAGACCAAGGCCAAGCAATTATGAGCCAGATGGCAAAGAAGCATGAAGGAACAAGGGTGAGGATTATTAGGAAAGGTGTCCCCTGCATTAAATGGCCCCCTCCTCGAAATCTCCACCCTCATCTTGGAGTTCAGCAGGCCACGGAAAAGGATTCCCAAGGGCACCCGAGTAGTCTTGTCTAAAGTGGCTGATCACTGGCAGTTTGAGCAGTTGAGCCCCTTGAGTTAAGGAGGGCTATTGGAGACCCTCGTAGTGCATAAATAGGAAGGCTTCCAACCTTCGTAGGTTACTTTTTGAACAGTTGTATTTTGCACTATAGTGTTGTTAGTTTTCAGCTCATTTTGTAGTTGCTGCTGTACAACTTTCTTTGTGACATGGTTATTCTTGAGTAATGGAAAGCAGCTCTATTTGGCATCAATTCTAAGTTTTTCTTAGGAGCTTGTAGCTCTTGGGGTTGGCCCCAACCCAAGTGCCAAGGCTTCTTTTATGTATTGTTATTTTTTTTTAGTATCTTTGCAAAATAATTTCTGTTAAGTAGATTAGAATCTTGCTTGGTTACCTAGATCATTGTTGATGATTAAAAAGGCTTTCCATGTTCAGATTTATTTGATAGGTTAATAACAGAGAAGATCTTTAGAAAAAAGGCTCTCAAGCACCTCTGATCTCACCTCTCCCTCAGTGGGACCATGAACTAGGACCAAGGTGACCTTGTTGCCACCAAAAACATTGTCTTTGCTTCATCATGCAATTATTAGTGTAAGAATCTCATTTGCAGAAGTTGATACCAGTTGTGGTTACATGCTCAGGTTCATGATTGCTTAGTTGCATAGTTATTTCACGTGATTTCATTGCAAATAACCTTTTGTTCATTTTCTTTGCTATTATCTAGGTTAGATTAGGTTAAAGCAACTAGGTCCTTGATTTTCCAAGTTTTTGTTTGTTTAGTTTGAGAAATAACTTGCAAAGCACCTGTAATACTTCTCTATCTACCCATACTCCATCAATCCCGCCTGATCCATCCTCTGACTCGGATTCTTACCTTACGTTTGCCACATTCACTCGCTTTGCCCTAATTTCCATATTTTTGTGCAACACTGCTCTACCCCTCCTTGAACAAATCCAACCATCCTCACCACTCCTCATCTCCATCCACAAAGTCCTGGACCTCCTCACACCCTCATCTCACCTCCCTACCCACTTCTTCACCTTTCTTCCTCCATCAACCCTCCAAAATCCCCTTTCTGAATATCCTGTAGAAATTACAGAACATCCTGTAGAACCCCTGCAGACTTCCTATAGAAGCTCATGAAAGTGGTTTCTTGATAGCCAAACTTGGTGAAACTCTCTGAAAGGGTGCTAGAGACCCCTTAAGCCCTCTTCAAACCTTCCCAACCTCCTGCAAGCATTTCCTCTCGCCAATACATCTCTGCACAGTCAAAAACAGTTAAAGCACATGCATGATAATTCTGACAACTTATTCAAAAATACAAAAAGATGTTTTCTTCAGATTTTACTATAGAAGTAGCTTAGACACATGTATTTTACCTTCCTAGAAGTGAATGGCATCTCTCTCAATACTTTGCATCGTTTTTCTTGCATCAGTCGGGCTAGCTGGTAAAATTAGGGTTTGCTAGGGTTTGCATTTCCTTTTAGCTTTTCAGTTTCTTTCCGCAAGTAGATTAGCTTCCTTTGAGTTAGCTTCCATCCATCAGTTAAAAAGCTTCTTCTCATAGCTCATAGAAGTTGGCTTAAACTCCTAGCGGACTTGTGCCAACTGATCAAGTGACAGCCGCGGTAAGAGCTAGTACTTGTGCATACAGCACCGTCGCTTCCAAGTTTGTTACGAACTACCGGATTGATAAAAGTAAAGAAGGGAGTCCTAGGAGTTGCAGCATTATAGCTGCAATATTGGAGCCCACCATTCTTTTTGGCGCCGTTTCCGGGGAAGCGTCAGAGTATTTGTGATTGCTGCTTTTCTTCTATTTTCGACTACAACCTTTGTAAGTAGTTTATTTCATTTCCATTCTGCAATTTCATTTCCGCAAAAGTAGACTAGACATTTACTGCTTTCCTAGACTAGCATTTCAATTCTGCAAGCGTAGATTAGCATTTCAATTCTGCAAGCGTAGATTAGCATTTCAATTCTACAATTCCAATTTTGCAAGCGTAGCCTAGCATTTCATTCCTGCAATTTCATTTCAGCAAAATACATTAGTCCTTTCCTGCTTTCATTTCAATTCCACTTTTTCATTTTAGCAAGATATATTTTAGTTAGTTGCAATTCAATCTATTTCAGTTTTGCAGGTACAAAAAAAAAAAAACAAAACAAACAAAAGCAACCAAAAATCTTTCATTTCATGCCTTGTAGGAACAGAGACAATACCTGAAAATTCTTACCCAACACCCCCACCACATCACTGAGTCACCCTTCTCTCTTCTTTGGTGGCCGTGATCCAGAAGAACCTATAAGTGAACCTCAAGAGATATACGAAGATCCTATAACAGAAGAAGAGCAAGAGAACATCCCTCTTGAGACCATGGTTGAACACAGAAATGGTATAGGAGATGACGAGAGAATAGAAGGTGCCTTTCCCATCCGAGAGACCAACGGGGACATGAAAATGAAGAACATAAGTCCCTCAGCCTTACCTCACTTCCATGAATTGACCTCTGAAGACCCTGATACCTTCCTGTTTGAGTTCGTTGTCCTTTGTTAGACTTATGACTATGCAGAGGACGAGCAAAAGTTGAAACTCTTTCCTTCTACCCTCAAGGATGCAGCACTACGCTAGTTCATGGGGTTACCTGGAAACAGTATCACCACTTGGGCTCAGATGGAGCAAGCCTTTAATAACAAATACCGGGACTACTGTAGGTCAAAGGAAACGAAGGGAGAGATCTTTTGGATGACCATGGGAAATGATGAGTCTTTAGAAGACTACGAGGAAAGGTTCCAACTTAGTTATAAACAGGCCAGGTGCACACTTGACCCTGAATCTCTGAAGCTGGTTCTACTCCAAGGAGTCCCTGAAGATCTTCTGGATACCCTCCATTTGCTAGCTGGAGGAGACATCTACCAACTACCTTATGAGGACATAAATATTGTGTTTAGAAACCATTCTAAGGCAGCCCGGAAAAGAGGTAGGGGGAATCCACTTTCAGCTAGTACAACCTTCTCCAAGCATGAGTTTGTTAATCAGATGGAAGACCTCAAAAGCAAGATGAGACAGACCATTACCATGCAACTTGATACTTTTTGAATCCAACAAAAGAAAGAGGAAGCTGAGAGGGCTTTGGCCATTTTCTGTCCCAGATGTACGAGGAAGCACCCTAAGAACAAGTGTCCATTGCACTCAGTAGAGGTATGTTTTGTTTGTGAGGAAGACCACCCCACAAACCAATGCCCAACCTTACCCAGATTTAAAGCCATGTACCAGGGGACCGAGGTAGCCACTGAACCACTCTACTTCCTCATTCAAAGGAGGTCGCATGGGCCTAGACCTTACCAGCAGGGGATGCTAGGGACATCCCAAGATTATTATAGCCCCAACCAATCCGCTCATATACCTTCTTGCGGTCCCCCTGCTCATCCTTCCTAGTCCGCACCTCCTCCATGGTCTTATCCATCTCCATACCATACTCAACCTACTGCTCATTCGTTTCCCTCACATGTCCAGCCACAGCCTCAGTAGCATGCACCTCAGCAGGGATGGAGGCCCCAATACAACTCTCTTCCCGCCATTCTGCCTCCACCACCTGCTCAACCGCAACCATTACCTCCTGCTCCTCCAAGACAACCCCAGATGCCTGCTCAACCGAACCCAAAATCCAACAACAGACAAGCCCAGTAGGTAAACACTAGGGAGACAACATTCCCTACCTATGGTGTGGAGATCCAGGAGATCAACCTGTGATCTGGGAAGGTCCTTCTAGACTGCCAACTTCCTCCCCTAGAGGATGAGGAAGAGAAATAGGAAAGTGAACCCAAAGCCATTCCACTCTTTCCTGAGCGACTAACAGTATCCACGCAACCAAACCCAGAGGAGACTGAACTTCTGGGAGAAATTAAGCAGTTTTGTGTGAAAATACCACTTCTCCAGGCCATAAAAGATGTACCAATATACAACAAATTGATCAAGGAGAAGTGTTTCAGGCACCCAGGCAGGCACAAGAGAGATGCCCCGACTATCAATGTCATAGGACAACTGTCC
The DNA here is from genome assembly GCA_000404065.3 of Pinus taeda. NCBI lineage: Eukaryota > Viridiplantae > Streptophyta > Pinopsida > Pinales > Pinaceae > Pinus > Pinus taeda. Next base: position 208,008 of record APFE031412555.1, on the reverse strand, counting down.
GATCTAATGTTGGGGCA